>JADMLL010000009.1:6644349-6792223 GCA_016920875.1 Columbicola columbae | reverse complement strand
CAAAAATGACACAATCTTAGGAGGATTACACCTGGAATGTGACTTAACTCACAATTCTGACCGGAAGTGCTTTAGATCACCTGTTGAAAGAGGTCAATCAACATCAAACACGTATTAATCGAGAGAGATCATCAATCTCAGACACACAACCACATCGTCAACGATTTCGAATTCCGTGGAAATTCCAACATGGCGTGGGCCACACAAAAAAAAACGGTCCTCGACCAAAAGAATCCAACAACTCATCCGAAGAACCTAACTACCCACATTCTGAAAACAAACACCGAGTAGGGCGAGAGAAATGAAAAGTGGCAGTAGAGAGAGAGAGAGGAAGAGGAGGAGGTGGTAGCATTTACTCAACTTATTGTTTAAATATAGTAACTGAATGTGACCTTGAATGTTTATTTAAAGGTTGCAGTAAATGGGCTTGCCGTCTGTTATTTCGCTAAAATCAAACATAAACATTTTTCTTTCTCTTCATGCTACCACAAAAACGACACAAAAATTAAAACCGTCAAGAAAAGAAAGGAGAATTAGGCTAACTTAAAACGTGAGTCATTCAGACGAAAATATTTCCACTCGTGTTCGTAAAATCGTCGGGTTCATTCGGGAACATCCATCCACGATTCGAATCGTCACAAAAGGCGGTGGTATGGGAGAGAGGAGAGCGCTCCGACACCAGAATATGAAACCAAAAAGTAGCGAGAATAGAATTATGCTACCTCAGCTTATTTTCTGGCTACCTTCCTTCAACTCAACGTTTCAAAATCCAAAATGGCGTTCGATTCCCGTCAATAAACATAACAAAAACCCCAACAAATATTTGTCTGTGAAGGCTGTGGGTTTGTGTCTCTGGTTCTGGAATAACAATTAATTTTCAAAAATATTGCACACCGAAATGAGATATCCCTTTCACGATTGTTTTAAATTTATTTATTTATTTATTCACGCTCGTTAACGAATTTCCGTATCCTTTCCGCTCTGATTTATTTTCATTTCATGCTTTGACTTGACCTCAATTCAAAAGTTTTGCACATTTTCAATAAATAATTAGTCTCACGTGTAACCCATACCACAAACCAAGTCTATTGATAAATAAAGTACAATAGACTTTATTATTATTAGACATACTTCCGCAAAGGGCTTCATTTCATAAATATTGCACAGTATATATCAAAACTTAGTAGATGCCAGTGGGGTCTTGTAAACACCCCATAAATATTGGACAAAATGAGGTTCCTGGAGTCTGGCGAATAGGGTAGTCCTTTAACGAAAAATCCATTCCATAAATACTGCACACATAATTTTATTGAATATTGTCAACAGCTCTTCTGCAGTGTCGATCCCACGTGATTTTACTACAGGTTTCATTTTCTCTGCTGTATTAGTCTATTATTTGTGATTCATTTCATAAATAATGCACATTTATGAAGTTACCATCGACAAATGTAACGAAATCGATAATAATGGGATCAGTTGTGAATCTACGGGAGAAAATGAAAACTGTCATGGCGTCGTAGACCCTACACACATCCACACACACGCATTAACAGAAGGTGGGCCATTATCTAGGAGTGACCTTTACGATGATGATAAGATTACCACCTAAATTAGACCCGAAAAATAGGCCTCACTCATGGCTAGTTTACCTTTTAGAAAAATAAATTAAAAATAAACTGGCCGTAAGATTCTCAGGGTCGTAATAAGGCGTTTCTGAAATATGGCTTCCTCGATTAATTTTGTAAGAAACGACCTGAACCCCCCCCACTCTCCCAACCTTCTTCAATCTAAACGCCTCGGGTCAACGGTCACAGGACGAAACGTAACAAGTAAACGAGAATAAAATTTTAAAAAGGAAAAAACCTGAACCAACGTCTTTCTCAACCTGAATAGGTTTTCGGGGAAGGAGAAGAAATAAATAAACCAATCACGAGATGCAAACCTTTCAATGCAACAAATAAATAAATAAATAAATAAACACCGAGTTGTATACCACAACATGATTAATTAAAATGGAAAAAATAATTTTTTTAATTCGATGAGGATTCCAAATTCCGATTCATTTCATAAATAATGCACACTTGTAACATTCACCCATTTTATAAACTAAGCTCACTCCAATGTGAAACTCATGTGTGTTAGACAAACATGTCTGAACTGATTAGATGATGAGTAATGCATTTTGTTTAGGATGACCTCCTTTCATAAATAATGCACAGTCTTAAGGATCTTCCTTCATAAATGATACATACACTCAAAGTTCTTTTTTCATAAATAATGCACACTCTTGAGGGTCTTTGTAAATAATCCACAGTCCAAAGTTTTTGTTTCATAAATAAATGCACTCTTGAGAATCTTCTTCCATAAATGATGCACAGTGAGAATCTTCCTTCATAAATGAAGCACACTCTCAAGGTTCTTCTTTCATAAGTAATGCACAGTCCGAGGTTTTCTTTCATAAATATTGCACACTCACAAGGTTCTTCCTGCATAAATAATGCAAACTCTTGAGAATCTTCTTTCATAAATAACGCACACTCTTGAGGGTCTTCTTTGTAAATAATGCACAGTCCAAGTTTTTTGTTTCATAAATAATGCACACTCTTGAGAATCTTCTTCCATAAATGATCTACAGTCTTGAGAATCTTCTTTCATAAGTAATGCACAGTCCAAGGTTTTTGTTTCATAAATATTGCACACTCTCAGGTTTCTTCCTCCATAAATAATGCACCTCTCAAAGTTCTTCTTTCATAAATAACGCACACTCTTGGTCTTCTTTGTAAATAATGCACAGTTCAAGTTTTTTCATAAATAATGCACACTTCCAAGCCAGAATCATGAAATCTACATCATCTCCAAGGTTTTTTTTCATAAGTAATGCACAGTCCAGGGTTCTTCTTTCATAAATAATGCACACTCTTAAGCATCTTCCTTCATAAATAATGCACACTCTCAAGGCTCTTCTTTCATAAATAATGCACACTTCATAAATAATGCATTCTTTCATGAAATCTACATTTCATCATCACACTC
Source organism: Columbicola columbae (assembly GCA_016920875.1). Lineage (NCBI taxonomy): Eukaryota > Metazoa > Arthropoda > Insecta > Psocodea > Philopteridae > Columbicola > Columbicola columbae. Next base: position 6,789,190 of record JADMLL010000009.1, on the reverse strand, counting down.
AAGGTTCTTCTTTCATAAATAATGCACACTTCCAACTCAGAATCACAAAACCTACAATCCCTCATCTCATTTTCAAAACAAAAAAAAAATCTCAGAACTCTCATCTCAACTCCTCTTCTCTCTCTCTCTCCTCTCCCACCAAAGTTATTTTTATTAACAGATAAATTTATCCGTTGGCCGGGTGTATAATTAAAAGTTATTGATTTAATTAAATCGACTTCGAACGTGTAATTTTCAGGACAAGGAAATTATACTCCTTCTAAAACTAGCCTTTCCTTGAGTATACTAATTCGGATGTCATATTATCGCCTACCGACCCCCCCGCCGCCTCCACCGCCGCCATCTTGTCCTTTCTCTCTCAAACAATAAATTTCTCTCGTACACAAACCTTTAAAAACTAAAGTCTTATTAGTTTAGGCGAATCTCAAAAAGCGATTGCCTATTAAAAAAAAAACTTAAACAATAAATATCACAGAAAGACCTTATCTCAAAACCCGTTATCACAGAAAACAGTAAAAATTCGAAAAGAAAGATTTTTGTGAATTTTCAAATCAACTTGAAAGACATTTTTTTTTTAAGTCCTATTTTTCATTTCTGAAAAGATAATTTTTATATTCTTATATTTTCTGATGATCTTTCTAAATTTTCGAAAATTTTTTAAACGAATGGAAAGTGTGTGTCTGATATCGTTATCATTATTGTTGTTAACACAAATTTTTTTTGTGTGGATGTACTTTAACTGCCATAATCCATTACTTCCGGTTAATTCTTTTAATTTAATTTAATTTAAAAATGGACTACGTGTAAACGAACTTATAATTTTATATGTATGTATAAATTACTTAATTCAAAATTTATAATTGTTACTGTTAATAAAATATTTACACACATTTCATTCTCTTCCAATCTGCTTTCCCAACTCTCTCTACCTTTCCATAACTCCTTTAAATTTCAAAATTAATGCACACTTTAGGGGATCGCTGATTTGACACACAAGACAAAATAAGAATAAAATCACATGTTTGTTTCATAAATAATGCACACTTTAGAGCAACCCATTTCATCAGTTTTTCAAAGTAATAAACACTTGAGGAAATCCGTTTCAAAAGTACTGCACACTTTTGAGGGAATTCTGTTTCAAAAATAATGCACATCTTCCTGCATTCATGGTTGAATGATGTGTTGTAGGGTCATACTAACCCAAAATACTGCTATCATTGTGAGCCATAGAAGGATGCTGTGTGTTTTGGTATTGTTGCAACACTAACGTCTCTTCAAACCCCTCAACAGGCTTTTCTCACATTAAACGACAGCATTCGTCTAAAGCTCAAAATGATGACAGTATTTCGCGTTAATGAGCCTAAAACTAAGTCCCAACACAACATCATAGCCGTGAAAAGAGAGATGTGCAGGTTTTATGAAATAGATTTATCCCTAAAGTGTGCATTATTTTTGAAATGAATTGTCCTCTAGTGTGTGTTATTTACGAAATTGATTTTCCTCTAAAATGTGCATTACTTTTGAAAAGAATTTCCCTCCAAAGTGTCATTATTTTATTTTGATATTTCCCTAAAATGTGCATTACTTTTGAAATGGATTTCCCTCTAAAGTGTGCATTACTTTTGAAAAGTATTTCCCTCCAAAGTGTGCATTATTTATGAAATGATTTCCCTCCAAAGTGTGCATTACTTATGAAAAGTATTTCCCTCAAAGTGTGCATTATTTATGAAATTGATATTCCCTTAAATGTGCATTAATTTTGAAATGGATTTCCCTCAAAGTGTGCATTACTTATGAAATAGATTTCCCTCTAAAGTGTGCATTACTTTTGAAAAGATTTCCCTCTAAAGTGTGCATTACTTATGAAATGGATTGCCCAAGAAAGTGTGCATTACTTTTGAAAAGTATTTCTCTCCAAAGTGTGCATTATTTATGCAACAAAGATGATGATTATACTGTTATTTTGTCTTGTGGGTCTAATCAGCAATCTGTGGTTTGTACATACCAGTCCAACCAAGTACCATACCACACAAGTTTCAACCCTGAAACACTAACATAAAGTCGAGACAAATTACCCCAGAAGGTTTGTAGATAAATGACCGACTGATAGATACTGAATGATAACGTGATTAACTATTTCACGACCTACAAAATGTTTCACTCCGATTAATGACCCAAAATTGCTTTCCTCAAATTGCATCCCTTTAGTACTATGAACGTTTGGACCTGGAAAAGCAGTTTGAGATCCTTGAAACCAGCGTACTCCTCAATTAACATTTTCACGTATGAGTCAAACCGGCTTGCTTCAGTAAAAATAGCAACACACAATCAACATCCGTTAATCTAGTGTTAATTGGTCACTAAAATTTTACGGAAAACTTTAGCTTTTTTGTTGGGAAAACATTTTTTCATTAAATTTTTTAAAGACCACTACTCGTGTCACCTAAATCGATTCGTCACATTTCAAATTACACAGTTGCAAGTCAAATTAGCCAGATTGAGGAAAAATGGATGCATAATCTCCTACTCAATAATCCAAATACATATTCCTTCAATAATCATATCAAGTGTCATTCCCCAAATTTATTCAGTTTGATAACACATAATTACATAAAATAGAATCAACGCCAAGATTTAAAAGTTTTCCTCAAAGAGCCTAAATTGTCAGAAAGCTCCAGTCACTGTTATTAAGTGTGTGACTGAGTGTCCAGTCACTGTTATAGGTAGTGTGTGTGACTGGGTGTAGTGAAGTGTAGGGGTTGAAAAATCATAACAACTAACGACAGCTTTTAGAGTTAGTTCTCAAGTCCTGATAAAAATTTAAATTTGTCCAAAACTTTAGTATAAATTTGCTTTTACAGGTACACCAGATGACATGATCTGAGATGGTATGAAGTATTGTGAAACCTCTTACATAAAAACAAAACCTTGGCTAAAATCACACTCTGATTATGTTTAATTTCAAATTTTGAACCCCAAACACTAATATAGTTTACATCAAACAAAACAAATCCCTCCTACCAAACTATTCAGGAATAAAATCATGAACCCATACAACCCATTGACAAATCTTAAATTAATTCACTTTAGAATGAGAAAAAAAAATTATAAATAACACTCTGATGATAAATGCAGTGCAATAAATAAATTCGAAATCAGTCTTAAAGACAAACACGAGCCTACAACATTGTTTTTTACATAATACAAATAACCATCAATTCATCAACTAATAAAATGGCGGCCTTTTTACAGTTTTTATTATGATAACGACTCAAATTCCGCTTTTTTAACAAATAATTAACAGCAAATGTTTTACATATTCAATTAAAAAGTTATTCTTAACTCTTAATCTGATTTGTTTTTTGAAATACGATATCGAGGAAAGTGTTTTAAGTAAAAATGGAATCGAAAAAATTTCAAAAATCCGTTCAACATCAGACGCCATCTTGTAAAATAAATCAATTTTAATGTGAAGTAATAAAAAAAAAAACCGGCGGGGATCAAAAATAATACGTGGAGAATAATAGAAATAAACAAATTTTAAAAGATGTTAATGAATAACTTTTTTGAGATAACAAGATGAGGAAAAACGAAAAAATCTAACCTTCATGGGGCGATGACACTCGTGACGTCATTGGTTATGGCTCAACTAAAAACCGGTATTTTAATTCTCTCACCGAAAATTTGGCACGAAAATCTCTACTGTCATCGTAAAAAATTGAAAAAAAAATTCTGCTAGATATAATTAAACACTAAAGAAAAAAGTTTCTTAATGCAAATCCTCCGAGAAATGTGATTTAATTGCAAAAAGTTCGCGAATGACGCCGAGGATAAAACCAATTCAACCGGGAGGGGTTGTTTAAATTGACACAAAGCGACAAACGGAAGTGATGAAGTTTTGCTTCTTTTTTTTAATCCTTTTTTGAATCACGTAGTGAAAGGGTAAGAAGACTGACCCCGTCATGACAGAAGCATGTAGGGGATGGTTTTTATTGTTGGATGATTTTTTTGTTTTGTTTTTATTTCCTCTCAAACGGATTTTCATTTTTGGCAACGAAAATGTCTTGGCAAGAGTAACTCTAATTAAGAACCACACATAACATAATATTTCAAAAGACTTAAATGTGGTGGATGTAGATTTTCGAAAAGAAAAAAGGGCGCCAAAAAAGTGATTTAGAAGGAGGAAAAAATAGTTTGAAGATGATTTCGGTGAATCGACACTTTCGCCAACATACCAGATGACTAAACAATTTTTATTGTTTAAATATCACAAAGATTGCTTATGAAAAAGTAAGACAAACAGGGACGGGGGGAAAGAGAGATTTACGTTAGCTTACCTGTCATTCTTCGGGAAGGTAGGAAACTGTTGCTGACTCAGTTCCTGTATGGTGCTCAGGCTTTGCGGCTCAGCAGATATTCCTTGGGCACGTTGTTTTCTCGCTCGAGGTTGATAATTGTTGTTAAGTGTCGTCAAATGTCCGGGAGAAGCCAAATAGTACGGGAATACGCTTTGAAATTTGTCCAGATGGGATCGGAGCTCGAGGATTTCCTTCTCTTGGAGACTGATCTGAGCCTCCAGTTCCCGGATCCTTTCATCCTTCATGGAAAGGATCGTCTGGAGTTCGGTGACGCTCCCCATTGCGAAGACGACGGCTTCGCTGGCAACGGGGGCACCTTCTTCTTGGGCCCCTCCCACGTGCCCGGCGTCGTCCTCCGCCAGACGGTGCGACGCGAAGCACAAAGAATCAAAACACACACGCATATAAACACTTTTCTGACATATAACTCACTGGTTCACGATCTCTCTCTCTCTTTAAGACTCGACACCGAACACACCTCGCTGGTTCAAGCGTTATGGCAAATGACATTCACAAGGAAAAACAACACTATCGACGTTCACGCTACCGATACCCCATCACTTCCTTGATAAATAACCTAAATGTTTTGCGCACCACGTGATCGGGAACAAATATAAAAACTCCGAAATGACTTTTGATGATTTCAAATAAATTTATAGAAAAGTTTGAGCGTAAAGTTAAGAGCGAATCGGAGCCCAGGAACAACTCAACTTCAATTCGGCTTATATGAATGACAAAGAGCATGCGTCGACGGCAGCGCTTCTATCGTCAGTCAATGGAACTTAGCATCATGACCTTGAGTTAAGTATCGCTCACACACAATCGACATGTACGATTTTATATTTTTCATACAAAAAAGAGATTAATCGTTTGCGAATTAATTGATTTCACAAAGTCATTTTTACACGTTCATTCCCTCCTTCGATACTTGACCAATTTAACATTGCGACATTTTCCTTTTCTCAAAGCCATAAATAAAAAAAAAAGATGAAAGTTAATTGAAAATGAAGGACATTCATAGAAGTGCTTGCTGTCATCGATACTCCGGTGCAGAAATTATTGCAAAGATGATAAGCCTATTCTTATTCTATACGAGTGTTTCACTTATCAAAGTCGAAATAATTGTCATTTCGCTTACCTTTTGTTGCTAACTTTGAAGGTGTCGATTTGAACGTGGGCGTGCAAACATGTCTTCCTCTTTTGTTACTCCTTCGAATTGTTTTGCATATTAGAACACGGTGCTTTCACGATGATGTCTTTCTTGTTAACATGATAAACGAAGACTCTGCTGTTTCAGCCCTTTGACTCAGTTCCTGTACCTAGAATTTGAAACAAAAATCAACAGGATGGTGTCTGGTGGTGAAGTTAGTTACCCGGTTCACTAGGTCATTCTTCCTTACCTTTGTAGTCCATTTGAAAAGCTTCAGTTGGCTGCCAAAAACAATGTAACCCATTCATCAGAATTACCAACCCACAGTCTCAAATAATCAAGTTTCATAAATGATGCACACACTCAGGAAGAATTCATTTCATGAAATTTGTCTTTAAAGTGTGCGTTACTTTTGAAAGTAACTGTATCATGAACGAGATGGAGTCAATGAATGTGATACAAATTCATCAAAATGTGCATTACTTTTGAAAAGAATCATTACCACAAATTAAATTCTTTCAGTTCTGCAGATTTTTACCAAATGACTAGAACAATATCGAATTAATTGACTAATAAAAATAAATAAATAACTGAAGAGTATTTATATAATGATAATATGTCAAAATCTTTTCCGGGAAGGGTTATACAAAGGATCAGTATAATTATCATTACTAATTAAAATGAAACTCCACATCAAAGTGTGCATCATTTATGAAACAAAATCGTCTTATTGACAAATAATTAAACAAAAAAAGCAGTAGCCACTCATAAATAATATTCAAATCCTGTAAATACAACACAAAACACCCAAAAATTTAAAAATTCAAAAATTTCGGAAAGGGGGCACCCGGGTTTGAACCGGGGACCTCTCGATCTGCAGTCGAATGCTCTACCACTGAGCTATACCCCCTTGCATAGACCATACGCATTTATTCATCCTTATAGATACATAACGCAGAGAAGTCAAAGCAGTTCATTTAGTTTTGATAGTCACCGTCAGATGACGCCAAAATACTAGTATTTTAGGCTTACGCGTTTTCCTTGATATACTTTGTAAAACGTAATACATACAAGAAGGGGGTGTAGCTCAGATGGTAGAGCGCTCGCTTAGCATGCGAGAGGTACGGGGATCGATACCCCGCACCTCCAAGTCGAAATTTTTCGTTCACCAAAATTTTTTTTTCAGTTACTTTGCAAATTGACTAACTAAACATGGGTATAATGTATGAATAGAAAATAAAAAGACGAGTGTGGTACTAAAATAATTTTTTAAATCCGCTAAGAATATTTAGTAAAAATTCAAAAAACCAACAGAAAAATTTTAAAAATCTAAGAATTCGGATTTTCCTATTCAACGGATTTTCAAAATAAAATGAAAATTGCTTTATAAAGGAAAAAAGAAAAGCAAAGTTTAAGGTAAAGTATAACCAGAGGGAAACCTCGAGCGAAATTTTCCAAATTGAGTCCGTATTTCATGGAGAACGGAGGCGTGGCCCCGCGTCCCCCCGGGGTACTAAATGTATGGGGTGCTTCTGCCCGACAGCACATTTATATCTAACCTCTTCCATATGCAAACACACATTCGAAACCGACTGCCTTTCCCGAGAGAAGCTCTTTTCCTGTTTAAAACGAATTTTCTTCTCAATTTCGAGTCATTTAACTCATTTTTTCTGCGTTTTCCCGACTTTTTATTTTTATGGTTCCTCTCCGGAAACGATAGGCATGGTAAATAGGCCCTTCGGAAAATTTGCGGGTAGTTACTTACTGCGTTACTACAGAAGATAACGTTACCTCGAACTTGGGAAACTTAAATAATTCAATAACCACTCACTTATTAAATAAAATTTTACATAAAAATTATAAACCACAGTCACCACTATCGCCACCACCCACTTCAGACATGTCTGTCAGGTATCACCTACGAATGTCTTCTGCTTCCAACATGGCGGTTTCTTTGTTTAGACGGAAATTTTGTTTTAAATTGTCTACTGCTTCGTTTATTCAAGTAGCATACATCTCAGCATTCAGTCGTATAAATTTGTTCGATTTTTCAAAAAGTATAATTTCAACTGTATGTATACAATATACTGTATAGGTAGCGTGTTTGTGTGTGAATATGACACTCAGAAACAGATTTTTGGGTTAACGATTCACTCGCTGATGTTTTAATTATTATTAAAGTGTACTGTTTCCGTTTCTGTTGTTGTCACTTTATTTCTTAGCCCGTTTCTCTGTTACGTATTTCATAAATAATGCACAGTTTTGAGTGGAGTTCGATTCGTAAGTACTGAACACAAGAAATTAATTTCAAGCAGGCTATATGGTTTACGTGGAGTGTGTTTTATAACTGAGGCAGGATTTATTTCAAAAATAATGCACACGGGTGTGGTGGATGTATTTAAATTGAAAAACAGGTGGAAGACGGAATATGATGTGATGAATTCGTTTCATAAATAATGCACACTGTTACAAAGAATTGGGAAACCGGTGAGTAAACAAAGAACTTGACTACAGTTCGAGTCTCCTTCCACGTCCTGTTACACCCGGATGGGGGTTAAGAATTAAACACTTTGACGAAGAACTCATTTCATAAATAATGCACACTCATTATTGTGTCACAAGCCCCCTGGAATTCACTCATCTTTATCTGTCATGGACTTGGTAAATGGAATTTAAAAAAAATTTTTTTTTCTTTCTCGAGTCTGAAGTTTTCTCTGAACTTTTTTTACGCGGATGTGTGATAGATATACCATCAAACTAATAAAGATGGTAGGAAGTGTGGAAGAGGACCAAGATTTTATGGGGGATTCAGAAAAAAATTTTTTTTTGGGGAGGTTCACAACGTGCTACTCCACTCCGTCGATTCTTTTAACTCATTAAAACCGAATATGTCGGAGGGATGGTGTCCGGGATTTGGGTATTACAGCCTCGCATTATGCAAATCCGAAATTTTGCCTCCCTCACCAAAGGTAATAAAAGCAACCAGAAATGGTCTTTCCCTTTGATCCTTCCTCATGTTTTTGGGACTTCCTTCCGCTTTTTGAAACTCTTTTAATTAACACTCGAGCTGACCCTTTTTCTCCATTTCTTCAATTTTTCGACGGAGCTTTATACCTCTCTCTCGGAGAAAAAACAACAAATACCTCGTGAAAGAATAAATAAAAAAAACACCCCCCACACCCCCTTTCATCCCCCAATCTCCCAAAATAAAGAGAAAATTGAGAAATTATTGGATTTATCCGCGCCTAGATTTTTCGGAGGGATGTCTGATTGCTTCGTTCTGATTGCCGTGATTTCATTACCTCCTCGCGGGAGGATTCATTTGAGCCACGGTATATAGGGAAAGTTGAAGATCGTCCCACCACCACCACCGCTAGCCCCCGTGCCCCCTTCACATCCCTGGAACGACCGGCCTGGCTTCGATTCCGTCTCGAATCATCTAATCAAAACGATTTTCACGAGTGAGAAAGTTGATTTAAAGACCTTGGAGCAATTTTTTCAGGAGCGTGTTAAGGCTTTGTATGGGTTTTTGAATTCTGACAACTGATTTCTCTCCTTAGAATGTTTATTTTGGCCTTTTTTGTTTGTCAAAGGCGACCTTTCCTTTCCGGCTTACTGATATACTGAGTTTCAGGTACCTTCCTTAAATTTCGTTTTGAGCCTATTTACAGTTATACTGTCTCTTTTCCTCGACTAAACTAATTCTGCTTCCATTCAAGTGACTCCTCAAACACATTTTCGTGATCTCTAAAAATTATCTGCAATCTCAGGGCCGTCGCAAGACTAAATACGAACTCTTCTATAAAACGCACGAAGACAACACACCTCCGTTTCACGAAACCGGAAGACATTCAAAGCTCACAAAACGAAATTAAACTACGTTTACAGATACACCTCAAATAACTCTAGTTTCTTTCATAAATAATGCACACTTTCATAGAGAATTCGCGTATAAACTAACTCTTCACTTTTAGCAAAGATCAAATTCAAAAGTAGCGGACATTTTTAGCAACAACCTATTTCATAAGAAACGCACAAGTTCATAACAAAATCTTTTTCATAAATACTGCACACGACTATGTAGAATCCTTTGCGTAGATGGGAATTTATTTTAAATGTTTAGGTTGTATCTAGGTCGCGTAAAAAAAGACTCTGGTGTATTGTTGTTTGGTTTATTTGTATTTCGCACAGTGCCAAGCAAAACTCGCTGTTAAATGTGTTGTGGAGGACTTGAGGAAGGCTTGGCATAATTTGTTTTATGCGTTTAAACACGGTATTTGAAGTTGTGCGGGTTTTAGCGAGCCCACAAAACGCAATTTGGAAATGTTAACAACCTTAAACCTTTTAAAACAAAAGTATAGTGAAGGAGATAGAGAAAAGATATAATCAAGATGAAAACAAGAAGGATTGCTCACCCCTTGAAGTTGCAGCATAACAAAAAATAAGAAGAAGAAGGAGATGAAGAAGACGAAGCGAAGAAGCTTCACGGCCCATTTTCTACAGCTTGAGGAGTTCAAACCTTTGTAAATCTTTTCCCCCATAAGCTAAACAGTTAGAATCAATTGAATGAGTTCACGATTTCACTTTCAGAAGCGAACCCTTGGCGGGAAAACCGGGAATCCTCTTAAGCGAAGCACTGAATATATCCGGGAATGGCGTCCTAACCTTTTCTTTGATCTTTCTCTCTTTTTCATGCAAATTTCATTTCATATCCGAATATCCTTCTTAAAAATATGAACTAAACGATAAGTTTATTTATTATTCATGGCAAGCCCATATCGGGTCGAGCCTAAACCATCTTCCCAGCTTTTCATATTTGCAAACTTAATTTTCAACCGTTTTAAAAAATAAAACTCGAAATTCTTTTCCCTTTTTTCCCTACCCCCGCCTCCGCCCTCCATTTTCCTTTTCCTTAGACTCAGTTTTTCCCTTGTTTGTTCTTTGTTTTCTTCCTTTCAGCAAAGTATCAAGACCGTCAGCAGGTTTCAACATTGTTTTCTAGTCTAACGAATATAAGATTTCGAAAAACCGGAAATACAAGCAGAAGCCTCCAGCTGATTTAGGAAAATGTGACAATTTCATATTTGTACATTTACCGGCTAGTTTATAAAATATCTAACTTCAAGGAATTTATTCCGGTAGCTTAAATCCTTGGCTTCAGTGTCATGTACTATCTTTCTTCTGTTGGAAGTTTCTTCAACCGTCAAATTTTTTGGATATTTTATAAAGTATAGTAAAGTGATAAATTCAGCAAAATTGTCACATTATTGAAATCCTCAGGAGTTGTAGGCTACGAATACTATAACGGACTGGAAAATTATGTCGGTAAAAGTGATAAATCAAGCGAATATGTATATAACTCCAGGCGATTATTCATAATCACCAATTAAACTTAGTAAATGTGATAAGTTATTGAATATTTATCACATTTACCGGCGAATTTACAAAATATTTAACGTTCATGGGGAATTTATTCAAAGTTTGAAAGACGTAAGCAATTCGAGTACCTTCACCGGTAGCAGTGAACGAGAGATCCCAACAAGAAGCAGTGAATACGAGAGAGGAAGTAATGGAAGCCAAGGATCTGAGCGAACTTTGATTAAAATCCCCATCATGAGTTGGGTACTTTATATATCAGCCGGTAAATATGATAAATATTCATGAATTTGTCACGTTACCGAGATTAGTGGGAGGCTTCTGCTTGTATTTCCGGTTTTTGGAATTCTTATATTCGCTGGACTAGAAAATAACGTCGGTAAAAGTGATAAATCAAGCGAATATATATATAACTGCAGGCGATTATTCATAATCACCAATTCAACTTGGTAAATGTGAAGAGTTATCGAATATTTATCACATTTACCGGCTAGTTTATAAAATATTTAACTTTCATAGAGAATTTATTGAAAGTCTACAAGAAGTTAGCATTTCTAGTTGCAACTGTAACACCGGTGAATACCTGAGGGAAAGTGATAGAAGCCAAAAAAGCTGAGGAAACTTTGATTAAAATCCCCCAGATGAGTTGAATACTTTATAAACTATCCGGTAAATGTGATAAATATTCACGAATGTGTCAGATCTATCAAGCACAGTTTGAGGCTTCTGTTTGCAGGACGTCAGCAGGTTTCAAGCTTTGACATCTGATCCAAGAATCAATTTCCCCAAAGCTGACTAAACCAATCATTTCCAGAAGGTGGAAATCCCCGAAACAATTTTTGTGTGTTGCTTCCTAACCGCAATTTCGAGAACAACGGGGGTTGAACACAAAGGGGTTGTAAGGGTTGATAACTACACACATTAGTATTCTCCAGTGATTTAAACACCGATATCATGTGTTGCGTGAACGACAGATTTTCATTTTTGTTTTGTTTCTAAAGGAGGTGCGTGGGGTGGGGGTGGGGGGAGGAAGTCGATTCCCGGAAAAGTTTGCACATCGCAAAAGAGAAAAAGGAAAAGAAAGGAAAGGAATAACGTAAATCGAATTGACGGATGAAACTTTTCAATATCAAAACATGTCGACAATCAACTTTTCGCGATCGAATTGAATAGACTCGGCGAGATATTCTCAATTTAAAATGCATCGAAAATATATATATAAAGGAGAAGAGGAGGAAGAAGACGGAGGAGGAGGACAAGGAAGACGATATACGAGGAGGAAATTAAATTTGACCTGAGAGATTCGGTACAGGCTTAGAGAAAAGAGTCAGTGAACCAAATCCTCGAGTCCCCTAACTCACCTCACCTCCTTCTCCTCTTCTTCCTTCATGTCATCAGTTTTCGACCGACAGAAAGAGAAGTTTAAGTGAAGAAGGAGGAGGCGGAGAAGGGAAAAGAGATAAAGAAAAAGTAGAAAGAAAGAAAAAAATTTTTTTCTTCATATTTTAAGCAGTCAGTGAAGCTTCTTTTGGGCCAAGAGTAGTGGGAAGGGCAGAGACCCGTTTTACTATTTTGAGTAAGTTAGGCTAATAAAATTTGAGTAGCCTTGTTACAAGTCTACCAAATGTTAAAAACGAAAAATTCTTTCCTTACAGTCTGTCAGGAGCAAATACCTGACTCATACAACCCAGAGCGAAGCCCCAAAATGCTCCAATTAAAGAAGGTGTAAAGGATGATAGTGATAACAACAATAACAGTAACACTAATTAAAATTTACAGGAACCTCAAAAAGTAGATAAAAGGGAAAAGTGACTTGAAAATTTAGAATACAGCAGTCGACGGAACCAAAAGCCAAACAGAAGTGTCAACACCACTGCAGAAGAAGACCTTCACCTTTTAGCATCAAAGAATGGTGAGTTAAATGAATAAAATCAAAGGTAAGTGTAAAAAGAAGTAATCAAGCACGCACACAAAAGAAAATTGCTGTTGGAAAAGTTAAAAGGAAAACTCATGAAAATTAGAAACCGTTAAAGGCCAAAGGAAAATCACAACAAAATATTAGAAGTATCAAAAAGCGTATCAGAATATGATAGAATATAAAATAGATACCCAAACTGGTTTCAAGCCTATTGTAATGGTGACACGTACGAAATTTGTTAAATATATTATTTTATTATAATATTTATTATATAGTGGTTTTAATCCTGTTTTTTTGGGTATAACAGGATGCGGGAGGAGGATTCGAATTCACTACCCTAACGTCCAAGTCAGGAGCTTTAACCACTAGACTACGCCTCACGCATTATTATTTATAATATAAAAAAATAATATTAAATAGAATTTGATGTAAAATATAATAATATAAAAATAATAATAATTTCAATTTACAGGAATCAGATAATGTGGATAAATACAGGAGTCAAAGGAATCAAAAGTCAAATGAACAGAAAAATCAAATCACAAGTGTCAAGGTCAAAGTATAAGAAGAGCAAAGATATACATAAAAGCCTCAAAGGAAGATGTAAAGTTAAAAGGAGAAAGTCAAAGGAAAGTGTAAAAACAGTATTACAGGTAAAATTTGATGTTTGAATTGTTCAATCATGAAAATCTTTATTGGACAGGCTGAACTGGGCTCCCACTCCCGGGCACTATCCCACTACTGACCAACACGGAGACTTTTGGCTGCTGAGTTTCCCCTCTGACCCGGTTCGCCTCTCTTTAGCCAATCTGGCTGTCAAGCTACCCAACACCAGAATCCCCGTCCTCAAAATATCCTCTATACCAGGCCTCCAAGTAGTTGGACTACAGGAGCACTCCCCGCCAATCATGGAAATCAGAAAAATCGGCGTTAAAGCCAAAGGAAAGTCCCTGGGATCTGCATTACCAGTTGGGGATTTAATAAACTCGCCGGTAAATGTGATAAATTTGATATTTAGTAACATGTCTCAAGGTCATTTGGCAATTACAAATAATCACCGGAAGTTATATTTGCCTGATTTATCATTTTTACCGACCTTATTTTATTATAAGGATTCGAAAACCGGAAACTACAAGCAGAAGCCTCCAAGTGTGAAAAGAAACCCTCAAAGGTAAGAATCACAAAAACAAAACGACAAAGGAAGATGTCAAATAAAAGAAAAAGTCAAAATGAAAGAATTACATGAGGTCAAAAAATATTTTCAGATGTCAGCTTCAAAGTTCAAAGGAAAAGTTAAAGTGAAGGAAAGCAGAACGACAGGATCATGTCAAGAGGAAAGCGTCAAAGGAAAAATTAAAAGGAAACCTTAGAAGGTAAGTCACAGGGAAATTGTCGGGTGTCGAAGGAACAGCAAGAACCTTTAACTACGTCTCGTAATCCTGTTTATCGAGAATCCATTTCTAAATTTTCCCCAACCGGAAAGTTCCATCAATTTTTTTAAAAATCAAATTTGAGCTTTTTATACTGTCGGAGAGTGGCGGAGGAAAATTTCAAAGAGCGACAGAAGAGGAGGAAAAAAAAAAGGTAATTGATATAATCGGGAGAAAGAGGCTGGAGGGGCGTGTTTTCTCGAAGCAAAATTGAGAAGTCGAAATTCCCTGGAGAACTTCCGGTATAACGATGTTAATGCCTTCGTGACTCGATTAAGAGGAAACTGGTAACGCGAGTCGTTTAATCGGATTAAGCCGTTCCTCTTCTGTTGCCCTGGACCACGTACTGCCCCCTTCGACTTCGACAACTTCTCCTACCCAATTAATTTACAAAAGGATCCGACTTATTTATTTAATTTCACCTGGTCTCAGGCTAATTAATAAACCGGAAGGAAAGACGGACATTTTGGAAAGTGAATGAGAAATGAAAATGGTAATTCGATAGGAGTGAGATGATGATTCGGTAATTTGTAACATTTAGTGAATAGTCGCTGGGAATTATAGACATCCGCCTGATTTATCACTTTTCCCGACATAATTCTCCAGTCCAGCGAATATAAGAATTCGAAAAACCGGAAATACAAGCAGAAGCCTCCAACTAATTTCGGGAATGACAAATTCATGAATATTTATCACATTTACCGGCTGATATATAAAGTACCCGACTCATGATGGGGATTTTAATCAAAGTTCGCTCAGATCCTTGGCTTCCATTACTTCCTCTCTCGTATTCACTGCTTCTTGTTGGGATCTCTCGTTCACTGCTACCGGTGAAGGTACTCGAATTGCTTACGTCTTTCAAATTTTGAATAAATTCCTCATGAAAGTTAAATATTTTGTAAACTCGCCGGTAAATGTGATTAAATATTCAATAACTTATCACATTTACTAAGTTTAATTGGTGATTATGAATAATCACCTGGAATTATTGCTGGGAATTATAGAAATCCGACTTATTTATCACTTTTACCGACATAATTTTCCAGTCCGTTTAGTATTAGTAGCCTCCAACTCGTGATGGGGATCAAATAATCAAATTTTGCTGAAATCCTTGGCTTCTATCACTTTTCTAATAAAAGGTAAGCAACCCAAGCAGCTGTGTGTCGGCGGTAGCACTGAAGAAACTTCCAACAGAAGAAACAAGAAGCGAGGAGTACATGACAACTGATAGAAGCCAAGGATTTAAGCAAACCTTTGAATAAATTCCCCGTTGAAGTTAGATATTTTATAAACTAGCCGGTAAATGTGATAAATACATATGAAATTGTCACATTTATCGAAATCAGCTGGAGGCTTCTGCTTGTATTTCCGGTTTATCGAATTCTTATTTTCACTGGAATAATGTCGGTAAAAGTGATAAATCAAGCGAATATGTATATAACTCCAGGCGATTATTCATAATCACCAATTAAACTTAGTAAATGTGATAAGTTATTGAATATTTAATCACATTTACCGGCGAGTTTATAAAATATTTAACTTTCGTAGGAATTTATTGAAAGTCTACAAGAAGTTAGCAATTCTAGTTGCAACTGTAACACCGGTAGCAGTGAATACCTGAGGGGAAGTGATGGAAGCCAAAAACTGAGCAAACTTTGATTAAAATCCCCCAGATGAGCTGAATACTTTATAAACTATCCGGTAAATGTGATAAATATTCACGAATGTGTCAGATTTATCAAATTAGTTTGAGGCTTCTGCTTGTATTTCCGGGTTTTCGAATCTTTTTAGCAGTTGGATCGGAAAATAAAGTTGGATCGGTAAAAGTGATAAATCAAGCGAATATGTATATAACTCCAGGCGATTATTCATAATCACCACTTAAACTTACTAAATGTGATAAGTTATGAATATTTAATCACATTTACCGGCGAGTTTACGAAATATTTAACTTTCATGAGGAATTTATTCAAAATTTGAAAGACGTAAGCAATTCGAGTACCTTCACCGGTAGCAGTGAACGAACCTCCCAACAAGAAGCAGTGAATACGAGAGAGGAAGTAATGGAAGCCAAGGATCTGAGCGAACTTTGATTAAAGCCCCCTTCATGAGTCGGGTACTTTATATATCAGCCGGTAAATGTGATAAATATTCATGAATCTGTCACGTTACCGAGATTAGTTGGAGGCTTCTGCTTGTATTTCCGGTTTTTCGAATTCTTATATTCGCTGGACTGGAGAATTATGTCGGTAAAAGTGATAAATCAGGCGGATGTCTATAATTCCCAGCGACTATTCACTAAATGTTACAAATTACCGAATCATCATTCTTCTTTGGAAGCTCGGTTACTACTGCTGACGACTACAGCAACTTAAATTGCCTGTGAGGAGTGAAGAAAGCCAAGCATCGTCATTAATTGATTACAGTTACCAAATTATATGTACTCGCCAGATTCAACGAAATTATTTTCCAGTTCACCGGATATGGAGATTCAAAAAAACCGGAAATACGAGCAAGATGTTGAACAAAAAAAATTTTTTTTTAGTATGAATATAAATGAATTTTTCAATTTGGGACTTTTCTCATATTTTTCAAAACGAAATTAAATTTTTTTTTCCTTTTTAAAGTAAAAAACGGTTTTTTCCTCTCTCTCGGATTTTTTTATTTTTTTTCGTTAATGGGGGAAACGGAAACGTAGCCGAAGTGTATCAAAATTTGCTTGGGAATTAATTCAGTCAAGTCCGCCCCAAGTCTTGCAAACTCCGGTCGTCGAAACCTAATTTTCCGACTTTATTAAAACGCAAAATTGAAAACGGTAAATCAGTTACTCCAACTCTCGATAGACGTGCCGCGAAAAACATTCTGAATAATGAATTCAAAGCGGAAATTAATTTTGTGCTTATTACGGCTGGCCTGTTTCTAATGCAATATCCTTCTTCAACCAAAACTTTTTTAATTTTATTTACTTCAGCATTTGGGAAAAGAGGAATAAAAAAAAGGAAGCAGAGAGAGCGGAAAGGCAGGGAAAAAAGAGAGAAATCGATGGATGGATGGAAAAACTGCTTTCTTTCATTTTGACAAAGAGGAACGGTTGGTTGGAAACGGTCCCTTCCGAATACGTTATCTTCTTTCATATATAATCGCGGCCATTTTGAATTTTTCATTTTACTTTCTCCACATAAGCTAACCTTCGTCAAAGGAATTCTTTAGCCCTGATTCATTATTTAAAGTCTCTGAGATGATTTGAAATAATATGAATTTCCATTCTGGGGGTTTGGTTTTTGTCAAATTTCATAAATAATGCACACTCATAAGACTTAATATCGGAACTGGGTGGATTGATGAGAGAAAGCACGCGAATTCCGTTCGGAAATAAATTTATTGAAATAGGTAATGTTCCGATAGCCGTTCGAGTTACTTCGCTCAGTCGTTGTACTACCCCAGACTGACTGCCAATTGGGTGCGTATTCAATTCGCACAAGTCTGAGTACGTCGTGCAAGTTTCTGCACGTTTTTGTGACTTGTTTGTTGTGAGTTTGATCATTTTGACTTGGTTGGCATATTTCATTTCATAAATACTGCACACTTTCATGGAAAATGCGTTTCATGAGTACTACACGCTTTGTGAATGTGTAATACGTGTCCAGTACATCGGTCAATTTGGGAATTGACTGAACTTCAAGATCTAATCGCGTTAAAAGTAAAATAAAAGTTCAGAAACCGCGTAAAAAGACCTCACTCTACAGCCCAAAACTAATTTTCTAAACGCACGAGAACAACACTGCACTTAATCAGCAACAATAGGAAATCTAAATAAGATGCTGATCACCAATCAGAGCTCGTTAGAGTGTGCAGAATTTATGAAATATGACTCACAACTGTAACGAGTCCATTTTCACAGCCGAGTACCATCCACAAAACAAATTTTCGTGGCTTTTTCAACAAAATGAATTCCTCATATACGTGTGCATTACTTATGAAATGGATTCTCAATAAGAGTGTGCATTACTTTTGAAAAAAAAAGAAAATCTCATAGCACATCAAACAAATCCGTTTCGAGTGAAAGAGATGAGCGTTCGTTTGAGTGAGAGAAATTCGCGTTCCACCAAACAAGAAAGAAGCCCAACAAGACCCAGGCCAGGACCCAACAGAGTGAAATGATAAGACCCAAGTGAGAGGGGAGAAAGGTTTGGTGGGTTTTGCGTTTCAAATATGTGGCACCACTTCCCGGCCTGTTCACTTCTGGGAATCCTCGAACAAAAAACAAATGGATTGGAAATGGATTCTCAATAAGAGTGTGCATTACTTTTGAAAAAGCTCAAAGCTCTTTCTTTTATTTATTTGAGTTTCGATCCCGTTTTCATCCTTAGTAGAACTTCTGTAGTCGGGTACTCTAACCACTACACCACCCAATGATTATGAAACAAATCCGACTGTGCATTATTTTTGAATCAAAGCCCTCTTATTCGTGCAATACTTTTGAAATGGATTATTTATGAAATGGATTCTCAATCAATGTGCATTACTTTTGAAAAAGAAAATCTCATAGCACATCAAACAAATCCGTTTCGAGTGAAAGAGATGAGCGTTCGTTTGAGTGAGAGAAATTCGCGTTCCACCAAACAAGAAAGAAGCCCAACAAGGCCAGGACCCAACAGAGTGAAATGATAAGACCCAAGTGAGGGGGAAAGGTTTGGTGGGTTTTGCGTTTCAAATATGTGGCACCACTTCCCAGCACTGTTCACTTCTGGGAATCCTCGAACAAAAAACAAAACAGAAAAAAAATGTTTTTACTATTCAGGAAGTTTTAGTGACCTCGAAAGCACTCCCGGGGCTTTTGAAAAATTTAGGGAAAGAGTGCTTGAATAAAAAAATAACCCGGAACAATATATTTACTCGAGTTTAATCCAATCCCGAGCGTCTGGGGACTGAGATCCTCTCTAATGGCAAGTAAATGCTTCCCTTCACGAATAAAATAGAATTTCGGAGGATTATCTAAGCTTTATCTTGTAAATGTAAGTAACTGCTTACTTTCCTCCTTCTAACTCAAAACAACAGCAACAAAAAACTTTTTCGGAAATAATTTAAAATATTCTTTAACGCCCAACTCATCCCCGCCCCGTTCGCTCACTCAAAACCTTTTTTCTAGCTGACATAGTTTTTCGAGACGAAGAAACAAAAGCTGACAGAAGTTTTCCATAGAACAAACCCATTTTTCGAGTTACGCGATTGTTCCTTCCCTTTCCCGAACGAAAATTACAAAGACAAGTGAGTTAGCTGTATCTGGAATCCATTTCACGGGCTTCGATTCAAAAATAATGCACAGTCGGATTTGTTTCATAATCATTGGGTGGTGTAGTGGTTAGAGTACCCGACTACAGAAGTTCTACTAAGGATGAAAACGGGATTGAAACTCAAATAAATAAAAGAAAGAGCTTTGAGCTTTTTCAAAAGTAATGCACACTCTTATTGAGAATCCATTTCCAATCCATTTGTTTTTTGTTCGAGGATTCCCAGAAGTGAACAGGCCGGGAAGTGGTGCCACATATTTGAAACGCAAAACCGACCCAACCTTTCCCCTCACTTGGGTCTTATCATTTCACTCTGTTGGGTCCTGGCCTGGGTCTTGTTGGGCTTCTTTCTTGTTTGGTGGAACGCGAATTTCTCTCACTCAAACGAACGCTCATCTCTTTCACTCGAAACGGATTTGTTTGATGTGCTATGAGATTTTCTTTTTCAAAAGTAATGCACACTCTTATTGAGAATCCATTTCATAAATAATGCACACGTATATGAGGAATTCATTTTGTTGAAAAAGCCACGAAAATTTGTTTTGTGGATGATTCTCGGTTTTGAAAATGGATTCGTTTCAGGTGTGAGTCATATTTCATAAATTCTGCACACTCTAACGAGCTCTGATTGGTGATCAGCATCTTATTTAGATTTCCTATTGTTGCTGATTAAGTGCAGTGTTGTTCTCGTGCGTTTAGAAAATTAGTTTTGGGCTGTAGAGTGAGGTCTTTTTACGCTTCTGAACTTTATTTTACTTTTAACGCGATTAGATATGAAGTTCAGTCAATTCCCAAACTGACAGATGTACTGGACACGTATTACATATTCACAAAGCGTAATATGAAAACATTTTCCATGAAAGTGTGCATTATTTATGAAATGAAATATGCCAACCAAGTCAAAATGATCAAACTCAACAAAAATCACAAAACGTGCAGAAACTTGCATGAAGACGTACTGAGACTTGTGCGAACGAGTCTACAAATTCCCAACCCAACACCCAACTGGTAGTCAGTCAGAGTGGTACAGCGACTGAGCGAAGTAACTCGAAATTGGTTAATTTTGAAGTTATGCGGTTTCTACAAATCGCACAAAACGAGACCCCGACTAATTTATAGCCAATTTCCTTTGTTTTATCATGTATCTCTTCACCCAAAGGAAATGTTTCTTTCCAAACACACTACCACAAATCTGTTGAGCCTCTTTGAAATGAATCAAAGGTTCTAGTTTCGGTGTTTCTGACACAAATCACTTCTGAAGGAAAGATTTAAGGCCGCCTACCATCGAAGTAACAAAACCAAAAACGTTACAAGCACTAGAATAAAGGAACTTAACTACACTCAAACCTGTTTTTATGCGGTGGATAGGGACCGCATAAAAATAATCACACAAAAAGACCGCACGGGGTTTGAGTTCACTCTCAAAAACAAAATCCGAAGCCAATCAAATATAAGAGGAGGAGGGGGAGTAGCATCACCAGCAGCACAAAAAAAGAAAAACTCAACATCTCTTCTACCTCCTCCACTCCATCCCTCCGGGGTACCATGAAAGTAACAAACTCAAAAGAGGGCCCTAAAGGGAGTAACAAATATAAATAAAATAACCTAATCTTATAGAAATGGACTTTCGTTATGTAAGAAAAAGTTTTTTGTTTCGGGCCTTAACGGATTTCTAGCCTGAGGTTGGGACGTCAGACCGGAAATTTATTTACAAAACATAAAACACAAAATAGAAAATAAAAAGTGAAATTATGCAGAAGATTAAGGAGTCAAAATGAAATAGCTCAGATACAAAAGACCGGATATGAAAAAGGAGGAGAGGAGAAGAAGAAGAAGAAGAAGAAGAAGAAGGATACCAATTTTCAATCTGGAGTAAAGCATACACCAAGAAAAATAAATAAAATTTACATAAGATTAGGTTCCACGTGGTCTGATTTTCCCCTTTTCCATTTCCCCCCCATTCTCTCATGAAAAGTCGAGTGATGGCAGGCGGTGGAAACTCCGCCCACTTCATGCGTCACCGGAAACTGTGTCCAAGTCCGACTAAATTCACAACGATTCAGTTACCCTTGTTTTTATACCAAACCGATTAAAACACCTCACCACTCACTCTCTCTCTCATTTAAACCGAATACATAAATAAATAAATAATTAAAACACCAATTAATAGATTAATTAATCAATTAATAAATCGATAGATTCCTTTTTATCAAATTTATCATCGGAATTCGAAATTGTTTCGTCTCCTCTGATTTAATATGTCTCGTACCTGGACTACCAGCTTAGACTAAAGCTTAAAAGCTCTTGTTGACATAAAACTTTCAGAGCTTTCGAGAAATTTCATTGAAGGATTGAGGAGTTTAATAATTTTTGAGAAATTTTGGGTGGTGTTCACTTCATTTCCGTCGAAAATTTGATTTAACAGTGGGCTACTCAAATATCTAACCACAGTAGAGCTTTTCTAAAGAATTTTTCACAGCTTTCGAAAGAACTCACTAAAGCTTTATAGAAACAAATACGTCTCACAATTTTAAATTTTGAACCTACATCTGTCAGCTTTAGGTAGATAACTCAACCTGAGTAGCCACTGAATAACAACAACAACCTAAAAAGAGCTTTTCCGGAAATTCTAAAAGCTTACAGTGCAATTTCTAGTCCAAAACATTTTCAGTTCTTCCAAAAATAAACAAATAAATGAAACTTGAGTTTCAAATTTTAAATCTTTTTCCTCCAAAGCTTCAAAACTGCTCAGAGCTTTTGATGATAGTTTAGAAAATGGGAAAAGACATCATTTTCATGTTTTAGGTTAGAATTACTAAACCCCACTACTTCCGGTTTGTAAAATACATAATCACATAAATAAGTTTGGTTCTAGTTTTATAAATACTCATACTGAAAGCTCTTAAATGGTTTTAGTTTAAGAAACAAAAAAGAGATTTTGGTGAGTTGATGAGTCCTAAAGCCAGATGGTATACTGTATAATAGTATGTAAGCAGATATTAGTTTTGGTAGGAGTGTATGACAGTATAAATGGTGTCCTGGCATGATAAGTTAGAGGAAAAACGAGTCGAAATGATGTGACTATAAGTCGCGTTGTAATATGATTGCATTTAAGAAATTAAGTAGAAAGTTGTTTAGCGCGACTGTCTGATTGAGGTGGTGGCGGGCTATGGAAGCGGGCTGAAGGGAGGAAGAGAAGGAGAAAGGAGAGAGAAGAGCGCAAGGAATCCCACCAAAAACAAGCTTTGTGATCGCTTACAAGGGGCGGTCACAGTCCACGCGCGGCTTTCCACGACAACAGCACCAATTTTTCAAAATTTGGTTCGCTGTCGCCGAGTTCCGGGCTCGTTCTCACTTGTGAATTGAAAAAGCTCAAAAAAGCTCACGCACTCACTCAGTGACTAGTTCTTTTTCTCTTTTCTAGTGTTTTGCAATAATCGCGTCGGTCGTGGCGTCCGGTTTTAACATTGAGGAATTACAAAAAGCCGTCAAGGTAAGCAAAACAATTTTCGTCTTTCTTCTCCCAACCTGCTGTCATAGATTCTACCCCTAAGCTATACACCCTCTCCCCAAAAAGCTAAAAAATCTTTTCTGCTATGATTAGGTCAAAGCACAAAGTTTCCTTTCAAAAATTTTAAGAATTTTCCGGCGGTTTTAACACTTAAAACTTAATTTCATACGCGTAACTTGACGAACTTTAAGTTGACTTAACTCGTTTACGGATTAAGTTTACACGATTTTGGGAACGCACGTGCATTAACCTTAATTTAAAATTCACAGAGAAGAAAGTGAGAGAAAGAAAGTGTGTCTGTGTGCGTCGTGAGTGTGCAAGAAAAGTGAAAAGGCTGTAGGGACGAGTACAAGATTTTCTTTCTCAAACTCTCAAAATCGGTCCACACGTGGCTTACATTCCTCTGTCCTTCAAACATAAAAAGCTTTTCCTCCAAATTTTGATTCTAAAATACCCCAACCCGACGCAAAGCTCACTGATTTGTTACTAGAATCAAACTTTATCCGCACAAGTGTTTACCCTTAGCCCTGTAGACTTATTAATGTCCAGAAACAATTTATTTATTTATTTTTGGTTTATTAAAGAAACACAAATCGAATTTGAACTGTCCGTCCCTGATTGAAGCTTGTTCGTTTCGATTACAACGAAGCAACCAGCCGTCGGAACTGAATTCGATTCATACTAGCGATCAAATCATTGAATTTAAAGTTACGCGAATGTCAATTTTATCTAAACCATACCCGCCATTATTCACTGTATAAAAACCGCGTAAATTGATTCCATAATAATAGTATGATATCATCATGTAACCCTCTCGGATGTTATAAAGTTGGCCCTTAGACAAACTTTTGAAAGAACAAAAGTACAACAGCGAAACAGAAAAGCGAGAACGGAAAGTACTAATAAATACATAAATCAAAAGTTA
Source organism: Columbicola columbae (assembly GCA_016920875.1). Lineage (NCBI taxonomy): Eukaryota > Metazoa > Arthropoda > Insecta > Psocodea > Philopteridae > Columbicola > Columbicola columbae. The sequence goes on along the minus strand of JADMLL010000009.1, from coordinate 6,765,231 downwards.
AACAATAAATAATAATAATAACAACAAAAGAGTCTACACATTTATAGTTATAGTTGTAGCTATAGTTGAGCTTTTCATCCATTTTTGGGTAAAACAGGATTCGGGAAGAGGATTTGAACTCGCGACTATAACTTCTTAGTCTGGCACTTAACCATAACACAACAAACTTCCCGTGTAACTACACAATTATTATAATAATATATACTACCAATATGTATAAACATCTAAACACAAACACAATACCCTGTACTGTATTAGTCTTCACTCGAACCGCAGAAAACTTCACATCAAGCTACTCAGTCAAAGTGGTTGATAGTCAGCATTCTGTCTCAACCCAAGTGGACGTAAGTCTCAAATCTGTCGTCTGTTGGAAGACAGGTTCATCTATCAATCGATTTATGGTTTTATTAGAGGGAAGGAAAAAAGATTTGAGTATTTATATTGGATCTGTTTTTATCAGTCTCTGTCTACAGCAGTGATTCCCAAAGTGGTCTGTATCGACCCTCAGGGGTCTATGACAACCTGCAAGGGGTGTACACCAGCGAATAAAAATTTAGGGGTCTACGATGGTGGATCTCAACATACACTGATAGTATCTATTTACTTACATTATACTAACTTATAATATAAAGACATATACAAAGTAACTATGAAGCCAAAAATTTACTTCACTACAGTCAGAAATTTGTAAAAATCAGGTACGTAGGGGGTCTACCCAAAACCGAAAAACATGGCGAGGGGTAGGGGGACAAAAAGGTTTGGGAACCTCTGGTCTACAGAGTTGTCGGCCAAGTGCGGCTCTTTTACTCCTGTCTCTGTGGCTGTTTCAAAAAAGTTTTGGTGCGGGCCCGGAGAATTATTTTTAAACCAAATATTATCTCTGTATAAGTATGATACCAAGTTTTATTTACTGTATTTCTACGAGCCGCTTCTTCTCCGGAGATCCATCCATGGTTTGGGCATGTTCAGAGTCTCCCCCCAGAACGTTTGGTTCGTCGGGTCCTGTCGGAGTGCCCATGTCCATCCGCTGGCCATGAAGGCCTTGGCTGAATCCTGTCTCATAACCCCGGGTTCTCTGACCTCGACAGCGGAGGATCGTTCCAGTTGGAAGTCCTTGATTGCTTCCCTCACCTCGCGACCCTAACGAATAAGCGGGTCTATGAAAAAGAAGAAGGAAACAGTCTAACCAAATCAATCAATTTGATCAAGATACAGTGATACTGTATCAAAAACTATCCACATTCATAAGGATTCGGTATAGTTAACGAAGATGAGGGATTTTGGTATAAATACATAGAAACAGTATATCGCATACTGCTAACAGTACCAGTAACACTAACTTTTGGTCCGATATTCCAACCCCTAGTGATAACACATACATAAACTGTATTCATGTTGCTTGTAAGTGGTACAGTACACGAAATAATATTCTGAGATGAGGAAAGGTAGAGTGTAAAAAAAATTTTAATTTTCATCTGTGTCCATTAAGGGGAAAGTAGAAAATGGAGGAGGAGGAGGGAAGAGGAAAAGCTGTGCCTACAGGTAGAAAAGTCGATTAAAAAGTTAATAGATACAGCGAAAATAATTTCCTTACAACAGACTTAGGAAAATGGCGGCTTTATGAAAACCCTTTTTTAACTTTTCCTTAACCATAAAATATCTTTAATTTTCTTAATAAACTTTATTAGTGTTACGCTTTTTAACCTTTTCCGGTTAAAATGAAAAAGCTCGAACTTTAAAATAAAAAAAAAAGTTAGGAATATACATAATAACTAAAAAATAAGAATTAATTAATACTTAATAACAAGCAACCCAATAAGAGAAAGTTAATAAATAAATTCTCAGAGAAATAATTTCGGAGTTTAAATGTTATGGTGAAAATTTGGCCTTTTTATGCGCGTTTTGAGATAGTTAAGAATGATTTAAATCAAATTTCTGTTCTTTCATAAGTAATGCACACTTTTATGTACAGTTCATTTTCATAAATGATGCACATTTTTTCTTTTAACTATGTTTGCTGTCTACTTTCTATATAACTTGTTTCAAGTCCGGCTCAGTGACTAACGAAATCAGGGATGTTTATGAGAAATTCCTTCTTTCATAAATATTGCACACCTTTAAATAAATTTACAAACCCAATGAGAGAAAGTTAATAAATAAATTCTCAGAGAAATAATTTCAGTTTAAATGTTATGGATGAAAAGTTTGGCTTTTTACGCGTTTTGAGATAGTTAAAATGATTTAAATCAAATTTCTGTTCTTTCATAAGTAATGCACACTTTTACGTACAGTTCATTTCATAAATGATGCACATTCTTTCTTTTATTTATGTTTACTGCATACTTTCCTTATATTTTACTTAACGTTTGGTTTACTGGCTAGCGAAATTAGGAAAGTTGATGAGAAATGCCTTCTTTCATAAATCTTGCACACCTTACTACATAATAAAAACCGAATGAGAGAAAGTTAATAAATATTTCATGTTTTAATGTTATGTGTGAAAAGTTTGATTTTTGCGCGCGTTTTGAGATAGTTTAAAAAATTATTTTCATCGGACTTCTGTTCTTTCATAAGTAATGCACACTTTTATATACAGTTCATTTTCATAAATGATGCACGTATACTTATTTCTTTTAACTATGTTTACTGTCTACTTTCTATATAACTTGTTTCAAGTCCGGCTCAGTGACTAACGAAATCAGGGATGTTTATGAGAAATTCCTTCTTTCATAAATATTGCACACCTTTAAATAAATTTAGAAACCCAATGAGAGAAAGTTAATAAATAAATTTCAGAGAAATAATTTCGGTGTTTTAATGTTATGGTGAAAATTTTGGCCTTTTTTATGCGTTTTGAAATAGTTAAGAATGATTTAATAAACTTCTGTTCTTTCATAAGTAATGCACACTATTAAATTGAATTATTCCTTACATGTTGTAACGTGTATTTTATTTCTTTCAATTATGTTTACTGTTTAATTCCTTTAATACTTAACGTTTGGTTTAGTGGCTAGCGAAATTAGGAAAGTTGATGAGAAATGCCTTCTTTCATAAATCTTGCACACCTTACTACATAATAAAAAAAGTTAGAAACCGAATGAGAGAGAGTTAATAAATAAATTCATGTTTTAATGTTATGTGTGAAAAGTTTGATTTTTGCGCGCGTTTTGAGATAGTTTAAAAAATTATTTTCATCGGACTTCTGTTCTTTCATAAGTAATGCACACTTTTACGTACAGTTCATTTCATAAATGATGCACATTTTTATTTCTTTAATTATGTTTACTTTCTATATAACTTGTTTAAGTCCGGCTCAGTGGTAAAATGGATGTTTATGAGAAATTCCTTCTTTCATAAATATTGCACACTTTTAAAAAAAGTTAGAAGCCCAATGAGAAAGTTAATAAATAAATTCTCAAAGAAATAATTTCAATGTTTTAATGTTATGGATGAAAAGTTTGGCCTTTTTTATGCGTTTTGAAATAGTTAAAAATGATTTTAATAGGACTTCTGTTCTTTCATAAGTAATGCACACTAATATATTGAATTATTGCTTACTTTTATGTACAGTTCATTTCATAAATAACGTACATGTATACTTATTTCTTTCAATTATGTTTAATGTTTGATTTCCTTAGATCATGCTTGACGTTTGGTTTAGTGGCTAACGAGATCTGGGAAGTTGATGAGGAATTCTTCTTTCATAAATATTGCACACCTTTAAAAAAAGTTAGAAGCCCAGTGAGATAAAGTTAATAAATAAATTCACAAAGAAATAATTTCAATGTTTAAATGTTATGGATGAAAAGTTTGGCCTTTTTATGCGCATTTAAAATAGTTAAGAATGATTTTAATCCAACTTCTTTCTTTCATAAGTAATGCACACTATTAAATTGAATTATTGCACACTTTTATGTACAATTCATTTCATAAATGATGCAAATTCTTTTTTTTTAATTAAAAATAAGAATGTGCACATCACGTTCGTTCAAACCTGAGATCATGTTCTGGATGCAAAATGTTTTGCCTAATTTCAGGAAACGAATTAACTGCACCAGTACTTTTGACCCATTTTGGCCGTTATAGCGAAACATTTTAGGCCGTAAATCGAAAACGTGTCATAATTGAAGAAGGCCCTTATAGCGAAATGCCGTATAAAGAGCGAGGTATGTGTGTATTGTTTGCGGCCATAGTCTTAACGTAAATAGGATACATTGACACTAACTTCATTAATACTGACACAATTGCCTTCAAGTAGGTTGGGTCTGGTGAATATATACCCAAAATACAACTCTCAGCCGATATTTACAAACACACTTCCGGATGTTACCGTGATATTGATGACGATTCAACTGTATGAGTTCGTGCAAGTGTCCAGGCTCTAATATACAGGAAGGCCGTTATAGCGAAATGCCGGTATGAGTGTATAAGAATTTAAATATCTGTCAGCTATAACAAAAATAGATAAATAAATGAATGAATGGACGAGTCATGGTAAATACCAAATTTCTCGCTAACAGAACCGAAACGAGGCTAAACACGAATGTTAGTCTGTTAGAGCTAACAAACCCGAAAACATCGATACGGGACCTTGTAGTTAAAGAGATCAATAATAATAAGCCACATTTAAAAGGCATTAAAAGAGAGGAAAAATTCATTGTACGGTTCCATAAATCACTATTTGGATGGAAACAACCAATCACGGCCCGTCTTTCTTCGGCCTGAATTGATGTTCGACTAATGAAATCATTGATTTATTAAATCGATTGAGTTGTTTGTAATAATGATTATGTCTTATTAATCCGATTGCGAATCATGTCCTCTTCTCTCTCTCTCATTCACACTCCATCACTGCCGTTTTGAGTGCTAGGGCTCCCGTCTTTCTCCTCTCCTCTCTCCTCCAGCCTCTCTCTCTTCTATTTAAGCCCAGTAACGCGGTTATGAACGCAAATTAAGTCCGACCTAATTTTCTCCTATTAATTTGCACTTTGTAATTTATCCTCGTGAGCACCATATTTAAAATTTGAATGCGAGAAAAATTCCGGGTAATGCTTTCCGGTCTTCTGTTTATGTTTGTCTTCTAAAACATCTCCCAAAGATTCAAAATAAGAAGATGCGAAGAGAAGCTATTGGGTTATGTTTACATAAAAGTATTAGGTGGACCGGAAAATAATGTCGGTAAAAGTGATAAATCAAGCAAATCTCCGGCGATTATTAATTAACTACCACTGTTTGATGGACGTTTATCACTCTTACCGACTACTTTAGATCATATGTTTAGGACTACCATCGAACACAGCTACCTGAATTCTTTGCTTTGGTCTGAAAAGTGACCGTTGTTGGTTTAAATTCTTGCAAATATATATCTGTGTGTTACAGTTATGCAGGCGATTATTCATAATCACCAACTAAATTTGATAAATGTCACAAATGTTTTTCGTTTCGGCTTTCTAGGACCACGTTTACTTCAACAGTCGGTTACTTGCTTCTTTGCCTTTAGTTTTTCTTGTTCTTTGAACTCGTGTTTACTTGTCTTCTTCTTGACGTCTTTTTCTACCTGTTTAAACCAGTCCCCCATTTTGTTTCTTTTTGCCGGAGAACGTGAAGACCCGGTTGGTTAGTCTCTCTGTGTGCAACCTCTTCAGATGGGCATAGAAAGCTACGCCTCTTTTCCTCAGACATCTCTGACTCTTTGGATGTTTGGATGTTGGACAATTATTTTTCAATACAGATACAGAATCTTTTTCAGAATTTTTCTTCCTCTGTCTTCAACTTTCTCAACCAGGCCTTTCGTGTTTAGTTTCAGACACTCCGATGCTGTTGCTGCCTCCGGGAGTATGACGATGGTGTAATGTCGGAGTTTGGCATTTTTGTCACAGATTAATGAATATTTATCACATTTACCGTATAGTGTATAAAATCACTAATTTATACTGTGACAATTTATAAAAGTTGACATTTTTATGACAAGCCACCCAAGGAGCTGTAATCGATGATAGCGATGAACAAACCTCCCAACAACAAGCGGCAGACACATGAGGAGTGACAAAAACGAAGGCTCTGACCAAACTCTGAATAAATTCAGTCCATTAAAATCAAATATTTTACAAACTAACCGGTAAATGTGATAAATATTGAGTAATTAATCACATTTACCGATTTTAGTTGTTGCTCATAAATAACACCCGGAAATTACAAATATTTGCCCGATTCATCACTTTCACCGTAGCATATATACGATATTACAAAAGAACGGACAATAATATATTTTTATACGCTTATAATATAAGAATAAAAGGGGTTGATGACATCTTCACCTACTCAGAATATGAAGGATGTGGATGCCTTGGAAATAAAATTTTTTCTTCTTCTTTCTATCTATTTACTCAAGTCATTCAAAGTTTCTGTCAGAAAGCTTCCCACGGCCTAGGAGAGGAGAAGGAGGATTTGGAGGAAGAGGAGGGGAGGGGAGGGAGGGAGTTTCTCATAATTTTTTTTACAAAGTTCGTTTAAATGATTTTCTGTGGCAATATTGATGTTGTAATTAAAATCTGTTTGGTTGGTAAACATTTTGGCCCAAATATAATCTGTTTAGTTTGTTTGATGTGTTGACTCGTGATTAGTAAAGGAAAAGCTGCCGCTCTCTCTCTCTCTCTCTCCCCTCTCTCCCTCTCTCTCTCTTTACGGAATGTGCAATTAAATTGATTAACTTAGCTTTTACTTCTTAATTAATTCGTCTTTAAGCCCTTTTACATCTTTTTCTCAAATTTTCATTTTTTTCCCCCCAATTTTACTTCTTCGGGGGTTAAACAGTAGGAAGACTGAAGAGGAAGATGACTTTTCTAGTTTTAGACTTCAACACTAAAGCGGAAGTGGTTTTGTCGCCCTCACCTTCTTTATCTGTTAAGAGCTAATCACGAGATAACCCGAGCTGTCGCGGATGTTATTTATGAAATGGTGAAAGTGTGCATTATTTATGAAATAACGGTTTTAAAGTTTTTGGAAAACATCAGACAGTGAAAATAATTAAAAGAAATAAGGATAAGGTATTCGTGCGTTCTTTACAAAACAAATTGTGCATGAAAGTGTGCATTACTTATGAAAGAACGATTGAAATCCTGCCTAACTTTTTGGAAGACTTCTATATACGCGTAAAACAAAATCGAACCATAAGACATTTTAATTATAAATAAAGAAAGAAAATAATTAAAGAAGGAATAATTACTTATGAAGCGAAAACTGCATGAAAGTGTGCAATATTTATGAAAGAAGGAATTTTTCATGGACTTCCGTGATTTCGTTAGCCACCAAACCAAACGTAAAGAAAGATATAAAGAAATGAATTGTACATAAAAGTGTGCAATAATTCAATTTAATAGTGTGCATTACTTATGAAAGAACAGAAGTTTGATTAAAATCATTTTTAACTATCTCAAAACGCAAAAAGTCAAAATTTTTACCGATAACATTACAACACCGAAATCATTTCTTTGAAAATTTCTCTCATTCGGTTTCTAACTTTTTTAATTATGTAGTAAGGTGTGCAATATTTATGAAAGAAGGAATTTCTCATCAACATTCCTGATTTCGCTAGAAGTAAACAAGATTTAAGGAAGTATACTGTATACATAATTTTTAAAAGAAATTTATATATTCATTATTTATGAAATGATTTGTACGTAAAAGTGTACATATATTAGTGTGCATTACTTATGAAAGAACAGAAGTTCTATTAAAATCATTCTTAACTATTTTAAAACGCATAAAAAAGGCCAAAATTTTCACCGATAACATTAAAACACCGAAATTATTTCTCTGAGAATTTATTTATTAACTCTCTCATTCGGTTTCTAACTTTTTAAAGGTGTGCAATATTTATGAAAGAAGGAATTTCTCATAAACATCCCTGATTTTGTAAGCCACTAAACCAAACGTAAAATAAACTATAAGGAAAGTATACAGTAAACATAATTAAAAGAAATAAGTATACGTGTGCGTTATTTATGAAATGAGATTTACATAAAAGTGTGCATTACTTATGAAAGAAGTGATATAATTATAATTAGTCCCAGAAGTGAGTACGATTCATCTCCAAATGCAAAAGCATGAATGACTCAGAGAGAGTTCGTAAGGTGTTGATCAGTGAATTCTGATGTGGGTACTACAGCAAAGTGGGTGACGATGTTTACGAGTTATCTCGTGATGCTGACTAGATGCAAAGCTCAAGATGTACCAAAACCATACAGCCGTCTAAACATAACCAAACTTGTTACTGATCAGCAAATTCATTATTTGAGTTTCCGGTTGCTATTTAAATTGAAATGGCCACCGATAATTGTTAAGGGTTGAAGGTTGGTCGTGGGCGTTGTACACGTGGTACTCACTCCTTTTGCGTGATGAACAATTTAAAAAACAAAATTGAAGTTAATTTAATAATTACACAATTAAAAGAATAATTGAACACGCGCGTCATGTCACAATAAGAAGTTTAATTTTGGGAAAGAGGCTCTTTCGAACAGGGCCGTCACTAACGCCCACAATTCCTTTGGAGAGGAGAAATTGGTTTGGGATGGACAGGAGAGGAATGAACAGGACAGGACGTGATCCTCGGCCCCATCATTCATCTCAAACGACCCGGCCATTCCTCCAAACTCAATTATCCCTTTTTTTTTATTAACCTATGTATACAGTATATGTATGTATGTGTCCTGCGATGGATTGTTCATCCCTTTCTCTCGCAATTAATGTAGTTGCCCATTCAGGTTGTGGTTTTGTTTGCCCTTTTTGTTGTTTGTTTTCAGTCAATCATTGTAAAAGTTTATCGAATTGACAAGGGAGTCAAAGGGAATTAACGTGACGGGTTTGCTTTAATCGAGAACTTCCTCATATGCGGTTGGCACACACATAATCGCATTACCTCCTTCGACCGCTCGCCTAAACAATCTTTTGATTCATTTTTATTATTTAATCGAATAATTTTATTTTGATAAGCAAAATAGTCGAGATACCGGAAATGAATTGGTTTTGATGGTGAAGTGTTTATGGTTTTGATTTTAAACACGTTTCGAAGAAGCTGAAGAGTGTTCTCCGGTAATTAATTTTGTCAGAAAAGTGTGAAGTAACTGTGTGCATTACTTATGAAATTGTTTATCTATAAGATAAACATTACTGCAAGACATTGGTCATCTCCTGTTATGGGTTTAGTTAAGTACGAATCGAGTTCGTTTGTCGTTTCCATTTCCGGTTCATTATCATAAACGCAAATTCAATTCCTTTATATTAACAATCACTTTTTGAGTTGGTCCATTCATCTCTTGCTACCAGCATCACGCAGGAAAGGGAAAATTCAATCCCAACCCCTAAAACTCCGACCCTTCTTTCGGCCATCCCTCACCAATATTGCATACACACCCGTTGCAAGTTTAAAACTTCAAACACAACAACAACAACAACAACAAAACAGTTTTCACGGTTGGTGTGTCCGGACGCAAAAGGTGCAGGAAAGCGTGACGGAAATCGATCATATCCATTACGCGACTTTCCTCAACTTCCTTCCAATCACATGCTAGGCATCAAAGCGAATCCCCGAGTTAAATCGAATTAAAGTCAAAACTTTGGAGCTTCATCCCCCGCCCCCCTCCAACAGCACTCTTCCACCACCCAAACGAAACGGAAAAACTGAAAATGGACAAAGTGTAAATAGATACATTAGCCGGAAGGTGATTAAACCAAAAAAATGGCCCAGGATTTAAAAGAAACAGGAAGTTGGTTTCGAAAAGCTCCATCAGCTAAAGGTAAAACCGTTTCGAGGAAGGTGGGGGCGAGGGGTGTTCAAAGCACCTTTGATACATCTAAAACTGACTAAATAATTTCGATGGGACGTGTAATGAGACGCTAATCGGTTAGACAGGGATACCAACGAGAGAAAGAATGAAATTATTGAGAGCTTTTTATTTTTTGTTTCTTTTTTGTCAACTTGTTGGTGACTCAGTCCAATTTAGCGCTGCTGAAAAAGATGATCTAATAAAGAAAATGTCTCGCGTGCTTCCAAGACGAACCTCCGAGTCCCACAGTTAATGTTAGATTAAATTACATCGAGTTAAGATTAATTTAACAAGTTGCCGCCTTCCTGTATTAACACTTAAATCAAAAACACAATTGCCTTAACTTGAATTTAAATTCAAACGCTACCCAAAGCTTCAGAGAAAAGCTCAGGCGGTCGATATTATGTTTAGAGCTCTTGGCTCTGCCACCCCCGTTCAAAATAATTTTTCTCTTTTCTTTCTTTCAGATCGGTAGTCATCGAGGAATGTTTTGTTACCACTGTCCACCTTCGCTGCATCCTTCGTCGGCTCCGAGACTACCGACTTTGGATTATCCATTCACGCCAACGCATCCATGTAAGTTTGGTATTTCAGAGTATTTTTGAACGAAGAGTTTTTATTGGTGGATGGGGTATGAGATACCCGAAGGTATCAAGCCCAAGTTTAATACTCAAAGGTTTCAAGGTTAAAGGCGCACATTGTGAGGGTTTCACCTTTAAAAGGTGATCGCTCAATTTGTAATCGTCACCAACCATACCCACTAAAGCAGATAGCAGTACGGGTAACAGACAATGGGTAAGAGACTCGTATTGAAAGGAAACTTGATTACAACGAAAATTTCAAGGGAAATGGGGCAAATTACAAAAATTGCCCTTGTGAATTCACAACCCCCACCCCACTCTCTCTTCCTCAAAATCAAATTACAGTTAAATACCGGTTGTCTTTGAGCATAATTCAAAATCCAAGAACATCGTCCCTCACTCAGTCTCATCTGTTCCCATGATTCCAAGTGGGAATTGAAGGATGGTTAGGGTGGTTAGGGGTTACGCGGTAGAGGAGAGGCTCAACTTTGACACGCCGTAATCAAATGTGACAACCCTATCTCGTGCCGTAGCCCAACCGCGTCCGTGGGCCTTATTGTCAGAGAGGAAGGATCCTAATTCCTTCGGATAATTTAAGTAATTTAATAATGCTGGTTTTGAATAACATCAACTTTATGGATATGGGCTCGTGAAAAGTTATTAACGATCCTCAAATGAGCACCCCGCCCCTAGCACCCCCGAATGTGAATACGATTAAATAACTGATCACGTGATTGAACATTGATTGTAATGAATCACTGACGAAATTTAATTAAAAAAATTTTTTTTCAATTGGTCTCACTCTCAAGAATGAATCCGAAGGGCGCGTATAAAAAAATTTTTGATCTTACATTTTGAATTTGTAAGACAATTTTGATCAATCGATCCAAATACGCAACCTATTTTAATGCCAGTTTCCGTTTTCTTTTTCAGATACCAGCTACTCCTACCATCCGGCCATCCACGATGACACTTTCGTGCGTAGGAAGCAGAGGCGTAACAGAACAACATTCACACTCCAGCAGGTAAGTTTGAAGTGCTACAACCCAGAAAACTATAAAAAAACTTTGCCCCTCTCATACAGTAACGATCCGTTTCGACACCCTTTCAACATAAATTTTAATGTGTTTGTTTGTCTGTATATTCTGACATAACTCAAAAATTTGTTAACCGATTTTGACGAAACTTGTACAGATATGTTATGTATAATTAGAGGATGAGCACTGATTAGGTTTGTAGTGTTCCAGGATAAGGATTATTGTATAATTACGCATAAACGGAAGTTGATACATTCAGCTAGACAAAAAAATTGTTTAAACCGACGCTAGGTAGCGCTTAAGTCTTTAGTAACACGAATACTAATCGCTACCACTGTTATTTACAGCTTGAAGAACTGGAGACAGCTTTCGCGCAAACTCACTACCCCGACGTATTCACGCGGGAAGATTTGGCCATGAAAATCAACCTGACCGAAGCCAGAGTTCAGGTAAGCGAGAATACTTCCATTTGGATCTCCTTCTCCCCACCACCACCACCGCCTTCTCTCAATCCTTAAAGCCAAAGTTCGCAATCAAAAGAGATGCCGTGATGACTTCTGACAGAGATGAAGAAACTGATATTGATATTAATGTGCGTTCCAATCAAATCTCACAGGGAAAAGCTCATCACTAGGCCCCTTCTACCTCCCCTCCCAGCATCCAGCATCCGAACCCTTGGCGTCACAAAAGGATAATCTATTAGAAGGTTTCACAAAAAAGAAATCACCTTTCTCTTTCCATTTGGATTTCTTCTTAGGTTTCTGGAGTGATGAGGATGCGGGGTGTGTTGGAGGGGGTGGGGATGAAAATAAGGAAAATTTCCCTTTTAAAAGGAGAACATAACGGTTTTTCCCTCCCTCGACGTTATTATCTAAGAGAATCATTTTAAGATTTACTCCGTATAGATTTTTATCTGGATTTTCGCGTCCTCAACCATTAAGTAAAACCAAAAGTGACACCCGGGACTTAGGCCGAAAGTTTTTCTTCTCCTTTTTATTTACGCGGAAGAATTTCTCCGGGAAAATGTTTTTAACTCAGATTTAGCGAGGATTTTCCCCTCGTTTTGTGGGCTTAGCTAACTTCGAGGCTTTCACCAGATAAAGCTTTCGATTATTTTATTTGGATGGGAGAAATAAAGAGGAAGATCGGGGGAGCGGGCAGTGTGGAACCGAGAAAACGAGGAGAAGGAAAGAGGAATTTCGAAACCGCAAAACGTGACCTCGGTCCCACGTTTGGTTGCGATGAAAAGGAAAAAAAATTTTTTTTTTTGTTTGTTTCCGAACGAAAAGCTGACTGGAAAGAATTTATGAATCCCTCTGACTTATTTAAAATAAGAATTTATGAATTAATAAGTATATATCGTCAGCAGAGGGATAGCTATGACACCTGTACAAGCGCCCACAGGAAATATCCTGAGTGTGCTATGTATGTCTGTTTACGGGCCCAAAATTCTAGCTACGCCACTGATTGTCAGACTTTTTGACCAAAGATTGATTCTACAAGAAATGAATTTAAAACTGGAAAACACGTAAAATCTCAACAGTTACGACGCACAAAAGGAGACCCAAGAATAATCAATAAATAAGACGACCAACGAAAAATAGCACAAAGGAACACATTAATGTGCAGTATTTTTGAAAAGGATTCACACTAAAACTGTGCATTATTTATGAAAGAGAGGATTAATTTGAGTACGTTACAGAACGCGCTATAAACTACAACCGTAAACAAGACCACTGTGACTGTAGCATCATAAAGTCAGACTTATGTATCCAAATCGAATTGGACAATTTTATTAATTAATAATTCAGTTAATTAAACCGTAAGTTAGGAGATAAGAGAGTAGCTGACGTCATGAAAGATTCATGTAATTATGTCTCCAGACTCTCGGGATTAGAAAGCTCGGACTTGCGAATTTCTCCCCTGCCTCGAAGTTATGCTATACAAGGTCTTAGAGTTAAACGAAAAGGGATAAGAAGGGGAAGGGGGTAGGTTGTGCCCGATTTCGGGATTTTTCCGAACGCAAGATGATTCAAAAAATCGAATTTTCCATCTCCGTAAGCGTTCCCACCCTGCAACAGCTAGTGAACCAATGCTACGACTGTTTGCTTGTTGCCTAGCAACAAGTTTGTCGCCTCCCCCCCTTTGCTGCTGTCGAGTTTTTTTTCTCTTCCTTATTTCCGTCGTTTTTCTGTCTGAATTTTTTAAAAGAACCAAAGTTGAAGATGGTGTGTTCAGGTGTTTACGCAGAAGGAGATGATCAATTATGGAAAGGGAAAAGCCTGAGAGGATGACGATTTCCGGTTTTGATTAAAACGGGGAAAGCTGTGGAAAACCGGGAGGGCGGAGTTAGTACGCGAACCAAAAAGTTTTCCTCGGGAAACAATGACCTTTCCCATCTTCCCATTTTCCACCCCCTCCACCCTCCGTCTCCTCCTAAATGTCATTAACGACAAAATGAAATCATCGAGTTTTCCGAGTTTTCTCCGAAAGAAATAGAAGAAGAAGGTCTAACCGAATTAACTATCGGACTCACTCAACCGTTCGCCTTCAACTTAATAATACAACAGCAAAAATTTTTCACGATAATTTAATTAAAACATCTTTGATGTAACGGAATTATTTTTGGTCCCCACTACCCCGCTCTTCCCTCCCAACCACCCACCACCCATAGCTCTCAGCCACCGAAAAAATTTACCGCCGATTTTTGAACCGATAATCGCGCCTATCTAATTGACGAATTTTCATCTACGTTGATAGATCGCTCAATTCAGCGGTCGGTCACCTTTTTTTGGCGGCCATTTTGATTTCGACATTTAAAAATTTTTCCCCGGACCTAACCGAATGATTTCAGGTTCGAATTAGGCGAATTTATACTTTGTGCTTATACTTTATTTATAAGAGTATGGTATAGTCTTTAGACAGGGCTTTTTATACGCGTTTTTATTCATGATTCACATTTGTTGCGAAGTATCCATTTCAATAATACTGCACAACTCTCGAGACTAATGCAGATATAGGCTTGATTTACGTTTTTAAAAATTTTGGGAGGATTCCATTCCATAAATAATGCACATTTGTTGCAAAGAATCCATTTCAATAATACTGCACAACTTGTTGAGAATCTCGTTTCGAGACTAATTACATAGGCCTTGATTTACGCGTTTTAAAAATTTTGGGGATTCCATTCCATAAATAATGCACATTTTGTACGGAGAATTCATTTCAATAATACTGCACAACTTGGTGAGAATCTCGTTTCGAGACTAATTCACATAGGCCTTGATTTACGCGTTTTAAAAAAAATTTTGGGGATTCCATTCCATAAATAATGCACATTTTGTACGGAGAATCCATTTCAAAAATACTGCACACTTCGAAGCTTCTCTCAAAAGTAATGCACAGTTTTATGGCAAAAGGGGTGAATGTCAGAAACGAAAATCATCACCCACGGTTCTCTGTCACTAAAACCGTCGCGACCGTTCATGTTCGAAGACAATTTAGAGTCCTTCATTGAGCAGATAGACTAGACAGCCTAAAATTGACCACGACAATAAGTTTATTGACAGAAACTCTAATTTAAAATATATTAACCCAATAATCGTCGATAATAACAAGGATGAACCAATTTTAAACGGCATCAATCTCGAATTCAAAATTAAATTTTGAACCGGGACGGGGGAGAGGATGGAGGAGTCGGGAAAGGGAGAAGATGGCAGCCTGGCAAAATGCCTGCTTAAAATATTAAAAACGATTTGAAAAAATATAAAGGCCATTTTCATCTCCGATCATGTCATTAAAATGAACTGCGAGGAAGTTATTTGCTGCGATATCCGGGATATAATTTGTATTCCGAACGAGAGAAACAGAGAGAGAGAGTAGTATGGAAACATAAAATACTGGGATGTAACGCGGCTTTTACGAGATCAAATTTCAATTTCCAAAGAGTTACACGCGGCTGTGCATTTTGGATTGCTCGCCATTCCAGGAAATGGGAAATCGTTTTTTACCCGAACCCGGAAAAGCCTGTCTAGTTCTGTAAACCCCACCCCACCGCCTTTTTCTCTCACAGCTTTTGGGTCGAAATTGATTTCCTCTCTCTCTCTTTTTATTTTATATCTATTAAAAAACAACCTCTCCAAGTTTCTTATTGAAAACCTATACAGTTCGCGTTATTCGGGTCTTTTTTTACGCGTTGACAAACTGAATATTAGTTTAGCTGTAGTCCCGTTTCTCCGCCTTGAGTATAACAGGGAGGAGGAATTGAACCCAAGACAACAGCTCCCATAGTTGAGAACTTAAACCATAAATACTGCACACTTCCACGAAGAACTCATTCTATAATTATAGCACACATGATCAAAGTGCCTGTGCAAAACTTTTGAGTAAAGACATTGATAATATCAACAGTATAAGGGTAATTATACCTTAGATAAGCCTCTCGTCACACCCATTATCATGTGACTCTTTTACTGAAATACTATATGATGTTTGTCGATATATATATTTATAAAACGATTTGGTCGATTGATTGTGCATTACTTTTGAAACGAATCTCTCGTACAAGTCGTTGTATCGTGTTTGAAATGAAGTTCTCAGTGTTTATGAGAGCAATTATTGCGTGAGGTGTGCATTAATTTTGAAATGAAACCTTTCCCAAACTGTGCACAACTTATGAGAAAAGACATTGATAATATCAACAGTATAAGAGTAATTATACCTTACAATAAGAGAATTCATTGAAAAGTGTGCATTACTTTTGAGAAGTAACCTACACAATATTATGTATCACTTTAGGACAAAAATTAATAAAGTGTGCATTACTTTTGAGAAAAATTTATTAAGGAGACTTTGAGGGGAAGTTACTCAATATTTATCACATTTACCGGTTAGTTTATAAAATATTCAACTCGTAATGGGGAGTTTAATAGATGTTTACTTAGATTACGAGTTGGGTATTTAATAAAATGACCGGGAAATGTGATAAATATTAAATAATTCGTCACGTTAACTAAGCTTAATTGGTGAGTATTAATACTCGACGGGAATTATATATATATTCGCCTGATTTATCACTTTTACCGTGACATTTATTAGGTGAAACGCACAGAACCGAAATTATTTTCCACTTAACTAATTGCATGATGATGGGCATTTAGATGATCATCAACTAAGCTTGGTGAATATGAAGAATTAGTGAATATTTATCACATTTACCGGTTAGTTTATAAAATCTCCAACTGGTAATGGGAAGTTTGATGAAATTTTGCTCACATACTTGGTTTCTGTCACTTTTCTGATGATAACAAACGAAAAGGTTAAGAACTTAGTGCCTTGGTGGTACTTCTGGTTACTGGGTACTCAAACCAAGCTCTTCTGAGTGGCCCAGAGACCCAGTGGAAGCAGATTGAGTGAAAATTTGTGAAAGGTCGATTGCTCACTCTCAAGTCTGAACTGTAGTGTCTGATCAGTACGAAAATGCTCGGGCCTGTACTCAGAAACTGCTAACACTGTCTCAACATATCTTTGTCCGGCAATATACAGAAAATACATACAGAAACAGACTGAGAGATGTACATACAGATGATCCCCCCTTTTTGGTAAGTCGTGTGGCCCAGTCACAATGGAAATTTGGCCCGGGAAGGAAAAGGTTTGAGTACCAATGGAGCCTAAGTACTGAATCCTCGAGTCCTTTTCTGTTGTATCCAAAGCTGAGAAACGGAAGTAATACTCATTTCATAAATACCGCACACCTTTTATATAAACAAATTAAACTTGGACGGGTTATTTTACGTTTTTGGTGACTTGAAGTTACGCGATGATTTTAAACCACTTTGGTCATGTTTCTAACGTTTTTGAAGTGTTCTAAGGAGTTACTATTACGGCTATTCGCAAAGAAAATTCGTTGGAGGAATATAAATCGCATAACTTCGAATAAAAACAGCAGGAAGAGGATTATAAATCAATCAAAAGCTTTCAAAATGTGTATGTCACTTCTCAAAGAGCTTTTCCTCATTTTCCAAATTCCCCCTTTCAATTAAGTGACCATCATTTCCGGAAAATCAATTTTCCTGTAAGAAAGAGATGATGGTAACACCCCAGCCATTATTCGAATCCTCTCCTCCTACTTCTCTCCGCTTAGCTTCAAATTTGACATTTTTTCTGGCTGTAGTTTTTGGAAGCATACCCGTCAAAATGGGAAAAGTCACGAAATGGACGATTTCCTTCTTTTGACCACCACCACCACCCATCTTCTTCCCCTCTCCTCTGTTAACGTCTACTCGTATGAAATTTGACCGTATCTTTCCTTTTATAATCTCCCCTGGGCATTTTTTCAGGGAACTCTGTTTCTGTCTGTTGTCATATTACCTTCACTTTTCAACCATCAACTCAAAAGTGACATCTTCCATCCTTCTCCTCCTTCCGTTTTTAAATCTTCTTGCATCCTTTCTTTCATTCATTCCCCCCCTCTCCCTCCCATCGTCCTTTCTTTATTTTCTCTCTAATAGACATTCGATTTCTTCTTCTTTTTTTTATAACTTACTAAGCTGTCTGTCACGGAGGAAGTAGAAAACACTTTCCAAATGAAATCATTCGTTCGATAAACCAAAGATGGATTCTCCCTCCTGTAGAAGAAGAAGCGAGAGAAAGAGACAAGACGGAAAGCAGACGACAGACCTTTTATTTACTTTCCCGACCATCTTCTCATTCCCAGTCGAGTGAATTAATAATTATTAATTAATTTTAATAACAAAAGATGAATTTAATAATAATTAATATTGATTAACTCTCAAGGACTTGGGCTTGAGGAATTCAACAAGAGAAACTGGAGGGGTAGGAGAGGGGATGGACAAAAGGATTTGTTCCTATGTGTTTCGGGAAACTGAGTGTCACCCGTCTAGAAACAAAATTTGACGCTCGTCCATCGTCGAAGTAAGAAAGCACACCAAAGCGTCATCTTGTGTTATATACATACACACACTTCATATTATACAGTATGTGGTTCTTGTTCGGTATAATCGCGGATTAGTTGTGAAACGATTACGTCATGAAAGTTAGGTTGTGAAATATTGTGTGGACCGGAAAGCACTGTCGTGTATATAGTACGGTAAAAGTGATTAATCGAGCAAATTTACATAGTCATACTGTACGTTTTTGTCCTGATTCAAACTCATAAGTGATTCACAGTTTTATCAGGTTTTCATTTCATAAATCATGCACACATGTATGGAAAATTTATCATGAGAACCGGAAAGTAGAGTTATATATATATTTCGGTAAAAGTGATTAATCAAGCAAATTTACAGTCATATGTACGTTTCTGCACTGATTCAATCTCATAAATAATGCACACTTTTATCAGGTTTTCATTTCATAACTCATGCACACATGTACGGAAATTTATCTACCGGAAAGTCAAGGTGATATTAATCAATGGCATATCATACGCACTGCACTGATTCAATCTCATAAATAATACACGCTTTGATCAGGTTTTAATTTCATAAATTATGCACAGACGTATGGGAAATTCATCAAGGCAACCGGAAAGTACTGTCATATATATAGTACGGTAAAAGTGATTAATCGGGTAATTATACATAGTCACGAACTTGGCGACAAATTATTTATCACATTTACAAAGTTTAGCTGGTGATTATGAATAATCGCCGGAAATAACACATATTCGTCCGATTTATCACTTTTACCGTAATATACATACGACATTACTTTCTTGCCATAATAAATTTCCCATATGTGTGCATGATTTATGAAATGAAAACCTGATAAAAGTGTGCATTATTTATGGGATAGAATCAGTGCAGAACCGTACAGTATCTATGAAACTAATTCTATCGCCAATACTTACGAGAAATCCTGATGAAAGTGTGCATTATTTATGAAATGAATGAATTGCACTTCATTTAATGAACGAAAATCTTCTTAAGAAGACATTGGTAAGTTCCTGGGTGGGAGCTGGAAGAGCTGCGAAAATCTAAAATTTGGGTTTGAATAAGACGGTTGGGTTTGTGGTCCAGGTTCCAAATTATGCGATTTAAACATCACAACCAAAAAGACGGAGTGCCAGAAAAAAATTTTGTGAACCACTGTTTAGAGAAGCTCTCTGCATCACGTGGTCATATGCGTATCCGTTATGTCTCTGAAGCGTACAACAAAGAAAGTAGAAAATGTTTCGAGTGAAGAGGTTGGTGTATAACCGTTTCATGGTATTTACAAAAGAGGAACGAAATTTTCAGGGCGAAGAGAAAGAAGAAGAAGAAGAAGAAGGAAAGATGAAAGATTTTACAAATTTGATAGCGAAGGCTAACTCGTTAAACGTCCGGTGTATGTGAGGAGGAAGAAAAATCGTTTGTGGTTGAGGAAAATTGTGGAGTAGATTAGATTAGGGTAGAGAGAGAGATGTGGAAGGTAGAAGATGAGGTAACAAAATTTCCCCGAGCTTCGTCTTCCTTTGTTATATCTCTCTCATCGAATAAAATACTTGACTTTGATCGGATTCCCATTGTCTCACCGCCGCCGTCGACGCCATTTTCCTTCCAACCTTTCCCAAATTCAATAATCTCTCCTTTCATCCTCTCCTTCTTCAGTTTCCTCCGGTAATTAATTACCATCTTTCCTAATTCCTTTTTTAACACCCAGAAATGTGAAAACAGTTTCTGTTGGTGGCGACAGGACAGGGTATAAGAGGCTTATGGGTCGAACGAGCGAACGCCACCCTTCGAACGTGGCACTCATTGTTTATCTCAAGTGCATTATCCGTACTTGGAAGGGGTGGGATTGCTATTAAGATGTGGTGTTTACCCGATTAACACTACAAAAGACCCAACAAATGTTGCAACTAGCAAGCCTAATTATTTTTCAAAACTATAATTCAGTCTATGAATAACAATTTTGGTTACCGCCCCCCTCAACCCCCTCTTTCCTATTCTCCTTTCACCCCCTACATCCCTCTCATCTCTTCTCCAATAATTGGCTACAACCGCTCCGTTGTCCCGAAGACTGATGACTTTATGATGTAAGCAATTGATTCAGGGATGTTGATTCCAAACCCATTTGTACTGAAATGAGTCGATTTGACTCATTAAAACGGAATCCATTGTTGACTTCTTTGTCTACAATAACCTTGTGACTGTATTCACGATTCTCGATTATGTACAACTTCAATTAATGAATTGAGCCAAAGTGACTCATGAAACAGATTATCACTCTCACTCTCTTAGGCAGCACCAAATGAAAGACGCTTTTCTATCTTCCTCATTTTTGTGAATCTTGACAGTATTACCCAGCTTAATTTAAGCGAGTCAGTTTGACTCATGCAACAAAGATTTGACTCAATTCGTTAACACAGTGTAAAGTTTTAAAGTGGAAGAACTTGGTCAATTTTAGGGGCCACCTCGAGATTTATTGATAAACACAAGTGAATGCACAAAGTCTTCTCAACATTGTGCAATATTTATGAGAGGAATTCTAGGAACATGTGCAGTGATTTTGAATGAAAATCCTATGTAAAAGTGTGCAATACTTTGAAATGAGTTGTGCAAATGAAATGAGTTCTAAAAATGTGCAATACTTTTGAAATGAGTTGTTCTCAAAAGTGTGCAATACTTTTGAAATGAGTTGTTCTCAGTGTGCAATACTTTTGAAATGAGTTGTTCTCCGTGTGCAATACTTTTGAAATGAGCTGTTCTCCAGTGTGCAATACTTTTGAAATGAGTTGTTCCTCCAGTGTGCAATACTTTGAAACGAGTTGTTCTCGAGTGTGCAATACTTTTGAAATGAGTTGTTCTCCAGAGTGTGCAATACTTTTGAAACTACTTGTTCTCAAAAGTGTGCATTATTTATGAACTTGGTATGAGCTTTAAAGAAGGTCGTGAACTGAAGCCATCGATGTTAACAATACGTCGGTAGTCAGTATTGTTGTGTGAGTCAAATTGGCTCAACTACTGTTTTGATTATTGGGTATCGGGGTTAGAGAAACCTTCCCTCAACAAACACAAGTGATAATAGAAGATCCTCTTGACGATCTACTCTTCAGGACTTGTTGAACCGAAATCCGCAGACTCATTCCCATCTTAACCTGACACCTGGCACCTGTTCTCGAGTGATTAGTTAGAAGACACACTCTAACTGTTTTATTAGCCCTCTTAGAGTTGTCAATGACCTCCGCAAACATACGTGACAAGCTTAAATAATACTCAGACAAAAGCGAACAACCCTCTAAAACAACCCTCTGTTCAAACAACCCTTCGAGAAGATTACAGCCTCTCATCTTCATCCCTCTCCTCCTCGAATCTATTATAGTGTTACTTATGGTTGTTTTGTTTACTTTACGATGTAATAGACGGAGTGGTTGTTGTTTGGTTAGGCTTTATCAATACCTTGAGGCTACCTTGAAGCGATTTTTTGGTTTATGGGTAGCCACCCCATCCCCACCACCACCACCACCACCCTTTTGGAATATCAGATATCCTTTGTGTACTCCGGCGGGAGCTCACGCTAAGAGGGAGCTTTAAATGAGGCAAAAAGTTTTATTTTCGACATCCCACAGAGTCAGACAATTGCCAGATACCTTCCCCAAGGCCTTGCCTCTACCTCCTCTTAAACACCAATCTGTCACAGTTCGCATTCGTTTTGATTTGTTCGCTGACTCGAGTACAGTGGTCTCCACTCACACTCTGATGACGATGTGTTGAAAGGTTTTGGACACAAGCAAAAAGGACGCGAGAGACAAACGAAAACGAAATTAACCGTGAAATCAGTTTTTCGTAACGACTCACACGCGACGAAATTAAATGACTGTTTTGGGGGGTGGATGAGAGGGGGTGGTGGTGAAAAAATTTTGGGGTTGAAATCCTATCAAATCGTAAATTAAGATGACTCTTCTTCTGGTTCTTTTGTTAAGAGTTCTTCTTTAATCAAACCGTGACGATGGTAAAATAATGTCGGTTGTTTATGGCTTGCGTTTCCTTTTGGCCTTCGCCACTCGATACGGGTTAGCACGACGTCCGTCCATCTATCAAAAGAAACCTTCCACTGCTTACTTAGACAAGTCCCTGCGTGGAGCCGTCCGTGACGTCATTTCAATGACCCGCAAAACATATTCACATCGTCTTGCAGGTCTCGGTTTACAAGAAATACTGACTACGAAAAGTGTGCATCAATTTTGAAATGACTCTTCCTCAATAATCGGTTATTTTTTAAATTAACCCCTCAAAGTACGTGTGCACTACTTTTGAAATGAATTATTCAAGTCAGTGTTTACCTTCAACGAAGTTCAAAGAATTTGCGAAATTAATTTTCTTCCAAACTGTGCATTATTTATGAAATATACTCCTCTCAAAAGCGGTCGTGAATTGTGAAATAATTTTTACAAAAAGAGGAGTGTGCAATACTTTTGAAAAATCTACCAAGAGAGTGTGGGGGAGCGAGTATTTGGATGAATATTTCAAAATAGTGTGTAGTAAATTTTTAAAAATCTTCCCATCTATCTAGTGTGCAGTAATTTTGAAAATCTACCATAGAGTGTGCAATACTTTTGAAAAAGCCACCATGAGTGTGTGCAATACTTTTGAAAAATCTACCATAGAGTGTGCAATACTTTTGAAAAAGCTACCATGAGAGTGTGCAATATTTTGAAAAATCTACCATGAGAGTGTGCAATATTTTTGAAAAATCTACCCATAGTGTGCAATACATTTGAGAAAAATTCGTATGTGAGGGGTGAAAGGGTTAGACTCAGCCATCACCATCACACTCAGTGTCTACCATATAGGTCACTGAGAGACCATCATCAACCTCCAAAAGAAAAAAAAAGAGAGAAAATGGTTCAAGTACCTCCGTCTAAAATGACACAAGTCTGAAACAATTGACATAAACGGAACCGATTTATTAAGACACAAGCCTCGACTAAACTCAAAAGCGGTTAAATTAAAGTGAAGACGGGCGCACGAGACAGAAATTTTTGTCAAATTTCTAGAAAAATCATTGCAACATCGCGTACGTAAATTAAAAAAAATGGCGCAGGCGTCGCTCACAATTCGCAATTAATCCTAAATTTCAACATCCTTAATCCTCTAAACGATTTTAAACAAAGGCAACCAAGGCCTAATGTCGTTTTCACCAACAGAAAACACTAAGCAGGGCCGCTTTGGCACCATTTCGCCGCAGGGCTACCAACCACCATCTCCTCCTCCTTTCCTTCCTTGCTTCTCTCCGGAGACTTGAAACATTATACTTGTGGGTATAAACCTTTCCCCTTTTACTCCCGCCGAAGAATTTTTTCAATCCCAATTTAATCTGGAATAATGTCAATAATTTCCAGTGTAGAGTAACCCCAGGGGTCACAAGGGTTGGGGTGCACGAGTCTCGATTGAAATTCTATTGAAAAAAAATTTTAAATTTTTTTTTCCTTTGTGAGACGGGACGTCGAAACGGAGTCGATTCTCGGCGTCTAATTTTAAGCCGGTTACCCACAAGAAAAAGGGAGTTCCAGCTTTAAAAAAAAACCATTTACAAGGGGGAGGACTCCCAACAGCCAGCCCTAAAGCCTCCAGGATTTCCAGGAAAAAAATTTTCCTTTTTCGACCTTCGACTAAGTTAAACATGGAATTGTTACTTTTAAAGGATTTCAACCGTCAAAGCGATAACGTCAATGCAATTCTTCACGTTGTCTCATCATGACCATCCGTGGAGAAAATTCTTTTCTTTCTTTCCTCCATCTCCATCTTCTTCTTTTATTCATCTTCTCCGAGTATTATATTCCTTTTTTTTAAACCGCGGATTCTCATCTTTTCATCAAAGTCGAGGTAAATTCTTTGTCCTCTTCGTATTACCACAATCATTGTGGGTTCCGACATCTTTACTTTGAGCTAGTACTTTATAAAAATAACAAACATTACTCAAGAGAGTGTGCATTATTTATGAAACGATTTCTTCACGAAACTGTGCACTACTTATGAAATGACACCTTCTTTGAAGAGATGATAGATGCAATCGATTCTGTTCCCTGTTCTCCTGAATCCAATGATCAGTGTTTATTGAACGAATTATTAAAATACAACGAGTGCAGTATTTATGAAATAAATTTTTCATGATTACCCCCGAAATATCCCCTTTCATAAATACTGCACACTTTTAGAGGAAGTTTATTTTAGGTACTGCATATGCACAATATTAAGAGGAATTCATTGCAAAATAATCTACGCAAAGCTGTGCATTATTTTTGAAACGTGATTACTTTTTGTGCACTATTTTTGAAACGTAATTTACACACGATAGTGCAGTGATTATGAAATGCTTGACTACTGTGCACTATTTAAAAAGTATTACACACGAAAGTAAAGAGTGCATTATTTTTGAAACGTAATCTACAGAAGATTGTGCATTATTTTTAAAAAATAATCTACACAACACAATTTGTGCATTATTTTTGAAACGTAAACTGTGCTGAAACACACTTTTGTGCACTATTTTGAAACGTAATCTACACAAGATTGTGCAGTAATTATGAAACGTGCTTGACACAAAACTGTGCACTATTTAAAAAGTAATCTACAAGTGTGTGCAATATTTATGAAACGTAATTTACAGACCGTTGTGCATTATTTTTGAAATATAATCTATGCAAAACAGTGCACTATTTGAAACGTAATCTACAGGCGGTTGTGCGTTATTTATGAAACGTGCTTGACAAAAAAATTGAGCACTATTTTTATAAAGTAATCCACACAAGGCTGTGCATTATTTTTGAAACGTAACTCACAGACCGTAATTACACGTACCCATTATTTATGAAACGTGATTAACACTAAATTGTGCATTATTTTTGAAACGAAAAAACTCTCCACAGGATTGTAAGCTCTTATATAAGCGTCGTTTTTCATTTCAGGTTTGGTTTCAAAACCGACGAGCCAAATGGCGGAAAGCGGAGAGATTGAAAGAGGAACAGCGTAAACGGGAAGGTGACACACTCACAAAACGAGACCCAGAAACGATGAAAGAAGGAATGGAAGACAAGGTAATCAAAAATCAATCCACTTTTGCTGTAGGTAAGAGGAAGGGACTAACAAAGACTGGGGGGGCAGAGGGAGGGAAGAAACCCCGGAATTTAAAACAGTTTCCTCGCGGATCTAATTAGACATAAATAAATAATCAATTGAAATAAGCTGGGAGTTATTCATTAGCAGAGAAACTTAATCACTTCACCGCTATTAACTGTATAGTATAAAATCCTCAAAAACCTTTATCCTCTCTCTCTCTCTCTCTCCCTTCTTTCCAAACCTCCTCCTGCCCTCTCTCTCTCTCATCTACCTATCTCATCTTTTCTTTAGTTTCCTATTAGTAGTTTAGAATCATTTAGTCGAAGATAATCTTTTAAGTGTTCTTCATTAGAGGCGGAAATTTAATAACGTCACTGGGAAAGCTGAAATTTTCAAAAAGGCAACCAGATGAAACCTTTTGTGTGTGCCACGGGGAAAGCTTTCGGAGCTTTTATAACTCTTAGGCGAGACTTAAAACCAGGGACGGTGCTTTCGATAATTGAATAAAACTCCGCGAGGAACGGTGTTAACCAATTTTCTTTCCAA
Source organism: Columbicola columbae (assembly GCA_016920875.1). Lineage (NCBI taxonomy): Eukaryota > Metazoa > Arthropoda > Insecta > Psocodea > Philopteridae > Columbicola > Columbicola columbae. The sequence continues at coordinate 6,739,183 of JADMLL010000009.1, read as the reverse complement.
TTTCGAAAGAACTTTCCTCCTCAACCTTCTCCATCTCCCACAGTTGGATGAATCGAGATACTTGAGCAGTCCCGAAGTTGGAGATCTGGATGACGGTGCTACGTCTCTAACACTGACATCGCGACCCAGAGAAGGAAGCATAACACCTGGGAGCCAAGTCACCGACACGGAAACAGAAATAGAAGCGGAAATAGTTGAAAGACCCTCAGCGATCGAGATACGGAAGAGAAACAGCCGAACAACAGCGGATCGTTTAGCTCGAGGTGAGTTCCCTACCAAACATTTTACTCCTGACTTTCTTCTTTTTAAACCGGAAATGTTTGGGTTGTAGTCTCTCATCTCCGACATCACCTTCTCCGGTGCCGAGACCGACGACATCTACGGGATTGACATCGGTGACTTCGACCAATTCTCCGGTGTCTTCGTCGGAACAAGTGAACGCGGCTACTAGCAGGCCTCTGACGTCAGCGATTTCTTCGTTTAGCCATCATTTGTTCCCGTCGTTCACCGAAGGGTGAGTTTCTTTTGAGAGTATTTTCGAAACTGGTGGATTTGACTCAGACAAGAAATCGTTTGGGCGGGGGGAAACCTGGTAAGCGATCGAGGAAGGAGAAACTTTTGAGCGGAAAATGTTTTCCATTAGTTTTCCCCCCGGTTGATGAGTCTTAAAACGTCAATCTCAATCTATTTTTCAATTAATTAACGACTTTTCAAATCAAATTTGGTCCAATTTCACCTCTGACCTGAGTAAAGTAGCTTATATACGAGAGAAGTGATCTCATTTTATCAATTTGGACCTTAATAAGGTCAATCAGCCCGTGGACGGGTTAGAACCGCCGATAAGCTAAACATGAACGTCAGCCTCCTTCGTCCTTTTTCCTTCTTCATCTCCTTCCTTCGTCTCCGTCTCTCTCTTTCTCTCTCACCATCAAATTGGTACGGAGGCTTACAAATTATTAGAATGTATTATTTACGATCGCTGATTAAAAATCAAAATCGTTTTAAACCGATTTGAACCAATGGAAAAGTTTTATCAAATGTTTACAAGCCGAGATTTTGGCCCGGGGGGAGGGGAGGGGTGTCTTTTTGCTGACAGGATTCGGAGCTTTGAGAAGAGGAATCTCAGCTCGGACGTGTGTGTCCCCCCGTCGGATTTCATTATGAGCTCTGGATAATGGCGGGTTTGTGCAATGGCGCATTTCTGTTTTGAGTTCCGGTTCCGAGGCTGTGGGGGGTGCCGTCATTGAATGAGTTGTGATCCGTGACACTGTAGTTAAGTTTCCGTCCAGCCTCACGCTGATAGATGCAATATTGCATTATTCAATAGCCTTTTCTCTCCTCTTTGTTTTTTCCTCGGTTAAGTGATGATTCATTCTGTGTAATTCCCATTTTTGGGGGATGGGGTGGTGTGCCATCCCCGAAAATAAAATTCGTTTTGACACTAACGGCATCGATAGAGACCAGAGAGGAGACGTAACTATCACAATCCTAAAGCGTGATTTGGGAGAAGTCCACAGAACCTTTCAAAGACTATATGCTGTTATAAAAGTGTGCGTTACTTTTTAGAAAAACTGTTCAATAGAGTGTGCATTAATTTTGGGAAGCATCCACTACCCAATTGTGAATTATTAATTTTTCTTCAAAAATGATGCACAACTTACACCAACCAACCTTACTAAAACCAAATTTGAAAGGAGTTCGTCGGTAGAGTGTGCATTACTTTTGAAAGGAATCCACCACCAAATTGTGCATTAATATGAAATTTTTTTCTTCAAAAATGATGCACAACCTATACGAGACTTTTAAACTAAATTTGAAAGGAATTCTTGGGTAGAGTGTGCATTACTTTTGAAATGAAATATTCACTTTTTGAGACACACATTTCTACAATAATTCCCAGCAAAGTGCTCACTAATAGTAACTTTGTTATCCTTCAAAAATGATGCACAGTGTTACAAATTTACTAAATCAGCTTTCAAAGCATCTGCAGATCCGCAGAATCCGCCTCTGGACTGTGCATTACTTTTGAAATAAAATATTGCGCGTCATGTTATAAAACAAAGAAATCCAATCACCAATTCATCAAAGTGGTGTGCATTACTTTTGAAATGAAATATTCACTTTTCGAGACACACATTTCGAGAAGAATTCACCAGCAAAGTGCTCACTAATAGTAACCTTGTTATTCTTCAAAAATGATGCACAGTGTTACAAATTTACCAAATCAGCTTTAAAAGCGTCTGCAGATCCTCTGGACTGTGCATTACTTTTGAAATAAAATATTGCGCGTCATGTTATAAGAACAAAGAAATCCAATCACCAATACATATCAAAGTGGTGTGCATTACTTTTGAATAGACTTTACACACAAAGACTGTGAAAACAGCCTAAACAAAAATGGCGGCGCCTAAATAAGGCGTAAAGATGCGAAACTGAATTCTAGCAAAGGAAAAAAACGGTCGAAATCATTTCCGTAATTAACATGTCGTTAAAACGAAAACAGAAAATGATGGCAGAGGATCCCGACAGAGACGAGTTGAGTCCCTTCAAATTCATTTTATGTTACGTCTTTTCATTTATTAATTAATAAAGAAATCTTAAATGCGACGACGAGCGAGGACGGTCTGCTCATGGAAAAGAACGCGCGCGCGCATGCCTCCAGACGCCATTATAATTATATAATTTGTTTAAATTGAAGATGACCATCTGCTCGAAGTGAATTAACTTAAAAGAGCCTTTCCTCCAAGATAAACGCGTTGACACTCGGGATGAATGGCGTTGGAGGGATGGGACAGTGGGTAAGGTCACAGGTGTCCCGGGACAAAGACGACAGGAAAAACAAAACCCGACAGGGAATATATATCCTCGGCACCTGAACCAATTACGTGAGACGCTAATTTCGCAATTCTCCTTAATTTTTTAGAAGACTAATTTAAAAGCGAGAGAGAGAGGGAATTAGTTCTCTGGCTCTCCCTTGGAATATCCTATATACTCCCGGATTGTTCCCTGAGCAAAGGGTCGTGGAAGTGGGAAAGAGGGATAGCGATCCCTTTGCGTAACCAGTTTACATCTGTTTCAATGTTTAATGATACTCCTTCATCCCTTGTTCTCCGTTTGCATTCATTAACCATTTATGTTCAGAAGAGAAATTAACAGATTTTATGGTTTTAGCCTGGTTCAGAAATAAAAATAACAAAAAAGAATTTTTGCCATCATACCGCCATTTTGAATAGTTTTTATTGTTTATATACTGGATTACTACGGGCAACTGAGGTTACGTCAACGGCTGTTGACATTATCAGGGAACAAGTGGGAGACATAAGATACCATAAAACGCAAAGGGGTGGATACAGGTATGAAGGTGTCCCAATAATCCAGCATCCTTTCACTTCTTCTTCCTCTCATCAAACCACGCTCCTGTAGTCTTCAATTTGGCTCTCGGCTTCCCAGTTTCTTACGCATCGAGGTCTTGCCGCGTGATACCCAGTTCTTCAAGATCTCAGTTTCCAGGAACCTCATCTTTTCGTTACGAACTACTGGAAGATCTTATTCGTCAGTCTTTCTGAATCCAGTCTGCTTAAATATCCGAAGAAGGTTATCCATAAGACCCTGGGGAGGTATGTACTCCCCGTTTTCAGTACTTCCACAAGTCCTCTTTGTTTCAATGGTAGGCACTCGGATGCGTAGAGGGATTCAGGGCGGTAGTACGTCAGCTTAGAGCTTTTTTGCTGTAGGTGTTTCCGGCTAGGTGGATGGCGCTGTAGAGCCGCCTTTTCTTCGTTTTGTACCTCGATCCATTCTCCCAGGTATTTGATGGTTTGCGTGATTCTGACCCAATATTCCAGTATATAATATATAATGTTTAACATATTAAAAGTTCTGAGGAAAATTTTGGTAGTTTTAAGAACAGCTCATTCGCGAATTTAGGTATTTACCAAATAAATTGTAGCGTCTTTTAATAAACCCACCCCCTACCCCAACCGTAACCCACCGAACGCAATCAATATTCGAACTGTGCATTACTTTTGAAATTTTTAAAATTAAATACTCTTGAAAGTGACACAGAGAAACGAAGAGAACTACATTTTTGGACAGAAGGTATATTATTCTAATATAAACTCCTCTTGAAAGTGTGCACTACTTTTGAAATAAATAAGAGAAACACGCCAGATATAAGTGGATGAATGGTAACACTTGTGAGAAAATTTTTTGTGTCCATTGAATCCAGTAGTTCTTACAGCTCTGTGTGGGCATTGGCCTTCTGCAAGAGTGTCTATCCATCGCGCATCTCCTCCAGTTTTGAATTCGAAGCACTCGGACGTATTCCAAGACTCCGTCTGGTTCCCTCGGTCTTACCATTAAAGATTTTGAGGATCAGCCTGCTCATTCCAACCTCCTGAGCTTCATGGAGGTGACAATATCCTCCTCCTGGAAGAGCTCCTACACCTCATGGTTGGTGCCAGGTGTCACATTCCTTGATCGGCTCGTAAACCTACCGGAGAATTTCTTCAGAAAATTCCACCACATTTCTGTACAGAAGGATTTGTGTGCATTATTTATGAAATTTAATCCTTTTCCAACTGTGCAGTATTTATGAAACAAATCCTCCCTCAAATTGCCACAAATTCAATGTCTTTCAGATTATTGAAAGTGTGCATTACTTATGAAATGATAAGATTCCAATATAAATAAATGAAGGGATCGTTTTGTAATTTTTTAAAGGCTCTGAGTCGATACGCGTAAAAAAAATCCAACGGGTATATGTGGTATCAATTCGCGTAATTCAAAAACCTCTTGTTGATGATTCGCAATAGACGGAAGATGGGGTAGGAATTAAAAATAAAATAAAAAATTCAAAAAGAAGGAAATAATTGGGTTAAAAATTTTCAAAGGGAGCCATTTTCTGACGAAAGAAAAATGGCAGGTTGTGAAAATTATCGAAGGAAAGAAAATGGCACAAACGTCTTCTCTCTCTCTCTCTTTTACAAATTCAATAACAAACCGGAATTCATAATTTGCTCTTCGCTCAAATAAGGGAAAAGAAAACCTTTTTTTATACGAAAATTCTCTTTAGGCAAGTTCATTGGAATAATATATCAGTTCAAACGAATCGGGATCGAGGAGATGGGTGAAGCGTGGGCTTAGCTTATGAGAAACCCGGTTCATTTTTGAGGGGTTACTTTTTGACGGTACCTGCAGTTTTAAACTCATTTTGGTTTTTCCTCGAGTTTTTATCTTTTTGCCTTCTTCTCCTTGCCTCTTTCTATCTTTCTCCGGCATAACGTAATTTTTAACTTTTTAGGGTGGGTGGTGGACGGGGGTAAAAATTTTTCATCTTTTATAAATTAAGAGTTCTCTATGGATTTTATTTCTAAAATATAATTATGGCCATAAAGATATCATGTAAATTTGAATTTTCTTTTTACGGAATTATATTTTATATTAAAAAAAAATGTAGGGAAAACTTTTAACCTTCCCTTTCTCCGTTCGTCCTCTCTCTCTCTTCCTCACCACTCCTCTTCTTCCTTTTTTTTACCTTTTCCCTTTTTTCCTTTTCCTTTTTAAGCCGAGTTTTGAGTTGGAAGTGAAAAAGATTAAAAAACTTGGAAGCGTTAACTTCTTCCTCGAGAAATCCTCCTCAGTTTGGTTACCATAGTTATTTATTGTTATTAGGTAAATAGAAACGTTAGAAGATGCCGGAGGGAGGGTTAAGGGTTTTTATTTTATACTATGGCAGAGATTCGTTTCATAAGTAATGCACACCATCAGAACGAATCAATTTCAAAAATAATGCACACATCCAGTCTGTGATTTATTTGGTTGGCATTCTGTGTGTCTTGTATAATACCTATGGTCGTCCATTGGTAGATTAAACACCCCAAATTCATTTTACAAATCCTTAATGAGAAATTCATTTCATAAATATTGCACACTGCAAGAGACTATTGCATGACCAACAACCAGTGTACAGTATTTTTCGTTTACTTACTTACAGTACATTTTATCTGACATTTAATTACTTCAACTCGTGCGGATCTTCATTTACGCGGTATGTTTGTACGTCCAAAATATTTGAATCAATTCCAAAAGTAATGCACAATTGTTAATATTAATTTTTATCGGACTTAGAGACAACATTGATTATTGTTTCCGGTTAATCAACATGAGGTTTATGAATTATGCGAATGAAAATCAGTCGGATTTTTTTTACGCGTATTGAATTAGAGCCTTTAAAAACTTACAAAACCATCGCTCTATTATATTATATATAAATGTTATCAATAATCCGTTTCAAAAATAATGCACACTATTAGGAAGAACTCATTTCAAAAGTAATGCACACATCCACACTGTGATATAATAGGTTGGCATCCTGTGTGTCATGACAGATAGATAATTGTATTCGTTATATCAAAGTATATAGTAACTAAGACGTATAATATATATGGTCGTCCATTGGTATATTAAACACCCCAAATTCATTTCATAAATATTGCACACTTTGCAAGAGACTCTATTGCATGACCAACACTCAGGAATTTTCATTTACTTACTTGCAGTACATTTTTTTTTTAATTACTTCAACTCACGCGGATCTTCTTTTACGCGGTATGTTTGTACGTCCAAAATATTTGAATCAATTCCAAAAGTAATGCACAATTGTTAATATTAATTTGTATCGGACTTAGAGACAACATTGATTATTGTTTCCGGTTAATCAACATGAGGTTTATGAATTATGCGATCGATTATGCACGTCGGATTTTTTTACGCGTTTGGTTTTGGTACGACTTGACCTAACACTCATCCCAATCATGAAGAGTATGTTCTTAGCAACCAAGGTGGTGGCAAAGTTGATAAGGGGTGAAAGGGGAGTGGGGGTGATTTCATATAAGAAATTCGTAATCCTCCATTTGCGTTTCTCCGTCTTTCATCCCTTAGAAGAAGGAGGAGATGGTAGGCCCTTCCTTCACCTCTTTCTTATTTAATCTCTCTTCCTCCCTCTCTCTGATCACTTTCCCTTTCGTTCTTGAATTATTCCCTTTGCGAATTCTTCAAATATTCGTAAATTTAAATGCCTACAGCAAAATAGATATTTTCACCCCTGGAAGACTTTGTTCCCGAATGTTGGCAACCCTGTCGCAATTATCTACCGAGTTTACTTAGCTACGCTTTTGTCTTCGAGAAATTTTCATTTGACTGAATGTCTATACCCCGTCTCCCTCTTAAAGTGTTCCTGTGAATTGTACTGGCTTATGATGAAACCGTTTCAAAAGTATTGCACACTATGAAAGAGACTTCATCTTAGGTTTCGTTTCGACTTCTATTTACAGCTTAAATTTCGTGGGAGGAAAAAATGCGGTTCTTCATGGAAGTTTTTGTGATTCCCATAAATCGCGTAAAACGAAACCTTATCGCGTATCATCAGAATCAGTAAATTAATTTGAATAAATTGATATAGAACCGTGGCGTAAATGACGATTGGGACGTTGGGCTGTTGTCGAAAATTCAAATCCAAAGACGAAAGAAATTTATAAAAATTCAAAATGGCCGATGAATGAATGTAGAGCCGTGACGTCACCGTGATGACTCACCAGTTAGGCAAATTCGTTTATGACCGACGATTCTTTAATAAGAATAATTAATTAACAAGTTCATTTATTACAGACGACATAACTAATTAGCAACTTAACTTAATAACTCGACTTATTAACTTCATACGTACACACTTAAATAACTTATGGGTTTGATCATAAAGAAGAAGGAAATGGAACATATTTGGGATCTGTTGCTGTTGTCTCTGTTGGCGAAGTGACGAAACGGGTCGGCGGGGGATGCATCCTTGGAATAATGGGTGCAATGGGGGAGGGAGTAGGCCGTATGTGCGTGCGTGGGGGTTGATTCACGATCCAGCCATTAATTCTATTTTGCAGAAGCAATTGTGAATGAAGAGATAATAGTTATTATCTAGGGGTGGGGGTTGATGGGCTGAGAGAAAAGAGCCCCCGAACGAATCACGAGGGTGAAATTTCATTAAAAAGCAATGACGATGTAGTTGGTAATTAGCAATTGTACTCATTTAATTGTGGCTGCAACTTGTTATTTGACTTTTTTTACGCGGATATTGATTACAATCATGAATACGAAACGATTATTTGGAATGTGTGATATCAGACTCAAATCGTATTGACTTTAATTGTGCGAACAGCTCTACATACCTAGTTCCTTTTGCGATCTAACATCGGCCCAGAATGATAGTGTGCAGTATTTTTGAAAAATATTATTCGTAAGTTGTGCATTACTTTTGAAATGAATTCACCATTCGCCTGTGCAAATAAAATTAGTAATCAATTACAAGATAAGTTGAGCACCTATTGTAGATGCTTATGGGTTATAAAAAGGTGTGCAATATTTTTGAGAAAAATTGACTCATGAAGTGTGCAGTACTTTTGAAAAATGAATGTGAAAATATTTTTTGACTAAATAGAAAAATTTACTAACGAAATGTGCAGTATTTTTGAAAGAACGTCACCCATAAAGTGTGCAATATTTTTGAGAAATGTTACTCATGAAGCGTGCAGTATTTTTGAAAGATGCTACGCATGAAGTGTGCAATACTTTGGACAAAAATTTTACTAACGAAATGTGCAGAATGAAAGAACGTCATTGCGATATTTTGAGAAATGTTTTAGCGTGCATATTTTGAAAGATGCATCTAGCAATATTTTGAAAACATGAAGTGTGCAATACTTTTGACAAAAATTTTACTATCAGAAATATGAAAAATTTTAACGAAAATATTTTGAAAGAATGCATAAATGTGCAATATTTCAAATGCTACTCATTTTTGAAAAATTTACTAACGAAATGTGCAGAATTTTTGAAAGAATGTTACGCATAAATTGTGCAATATTTTTTTAAAAAATTTACTCATGAAGTGTGCAATACAGAAAAATTTCATTCCTGAAGTATTTTGGAATCCTGCGATTGATAATGTGCATCATATCTTCTACACCTAATCTATCTTAAAACATGACACCCACTCGTTAGCATGAAGCTAACCCAACATCCCTTCCAGTGGTCGCAAACATTTACAGGAAGTTGATGAACCGGATACCAAACAACATCGCCCAAAATTAAAACGAAGCTTCTAATTAGTCACAAAATTAATTAATAAATTGAAATTAGAAATTGACGGAGGAAATTAATTAATTAATTAAGTCAGAAAAGAAGAACACGAGCGCGGTGGTGGAGGATGCGGGAGGAAAAGCCTTTCCAAAAGGAAACCCTTTCCCATTTCCGTTATCCAACAGACTAAGGAAAACCGGAAACGGATGGAATATCTATTAATAAAGCTAATTTTTGTTTCAGTATAAAGTATAAGATCCATAATCCGTGGATCTGAAAAATCTTTGAAACTTTGTTTCTCTCATATCTTAAGATGAAAGCGGATTTTATCTTCCCTCGGGCGAGAGGACCCCGTGGGAAGGGGCTGCTGAGCAGGAGGGGGGGTAGGATGAAGAAAAAGGAAATTCGATATCAGATTCGATAATAATTTTAAATCATGTTTCCTTTTTCTTTTCATAACTTGTGACTTCAATTTACTTTAAAATCCCTCAAGATCGGGGAAAATCAAGATGGAGGACATATACCATCGAGTTATACAGTCAAATGAAATCGAATTTCGTAAATTAAAAAATTTTTCTCTTCTTCCATTAAATTTTCCGGTTTTTTTATATTGGAAATTTGGAATTTTGAAGAATTGCCCCACCCCCAAAACCTGGGAAGGTCTTTTTCGGGGGGGAGGGGTTGTTCTTGAGTCTAAAAGAGTTTAGATTAAAGTAATTAAAGAGTGTTGCGTTTAATTCGGAACGACCATGTTTCCTAATTAATTCGGTTTCCATTAATTTGAAAGCTCTCTCTCTCTCTCTGTATAATTGGGTTAAACCTTGAGCTGGTTGCCAGTTTTTTGTTTTGGTTAACGGAGCTATGTAGATCCCCTGAACCATGTCCTCCCGGGTGCGTGCATGGATATCAAATCTCTCTCGATTACTCTCATTTTTGTGTTACACCCCCACCCTCTCAGACACTTTTACTTTCTCTCTCCTTTCTCACCACTCCTATTGTCAGTTATTTTTGGTTCCATTTTTACTTTCTCTGTGTGTAAGACTTCTTCAGGAGGAAGGAATAAATTTAAAGTTAAGTCCTTGGTACTCAAACCTTTTCCTTCCCGGGCCAAATTTCCATTGTTACTGGGCCACACGACTTACCAAACAGGGGGGATCATCTGTATGTACATCTGTCAGTCTGTTTCTGTATGTATATTGCCTCATAAAGATATGTTGAGACAACGTTAGCAGTTTCTGAGTACAGGCCTGAACATTTTCGTACTGGTCAGACACTACAGTTCAGACTTGACAGTGAGCAATCGACCTTTCACAAATTTTCACTCAATCTGCTTCCACTGGGTCTCTCAGAAGAGCTTGGTGGGCCACAGTTTGAGTACCAAGGCACTAAGTTCTTAACATTTTCGTTTTGTTATCATCAGAAAAGTGACAGAAACCAAGTATGTGAGCAAAATTTCATCAAACTTCCCATTACCAGTTGGAGATTTTATAAACTAACCGGTAAATGTGATAAATATTCACTAATTCCTCACAACACCAAGATTAGTTGGTGATTATCAAAATCCCATCATCAGATACTATCATGCAATTAGTTAAAGTGGAAAATAATTTCGGTTCTGTGCGTTACACCTACTATATGTCACGGTAAAAGTGATAAATCAGGCGAATATATATATAATTCCCGTCGAGTATTAATACTCACCAATTAAGCTTAGTTAACGTGACGAATTATTGAATATTTATCACATTTCCCGGTCATTTTATAAAATACCCAACTCCTAACCTGAGCAAACATCTATTAAACTCCCCATTACGAGTTGAATATTGTATAAACTAACCAGTAAATGTGATAAACAATGAGTAACTTCCCCTCAAATTCTCCTTGATAAATTTTTCTCAAAATTAATGCACAATCCATTTAAATTTTTTTGCCCTAAAGTGATGCATAATATTGTGTAGGTTATTTTTCAAAAATAATGCACAGTTTTCCAATGAATTCTCTTATTGTAAGGTATAATTACTCTTATACTGTTGATATTATCAATGTCTTTTCTCAAAAGTTTTGCACAGTTTGAGAAAGGTTTCATTTCAAAATTAATGCACACCTCACGCAATAATTGGTCTCATAAACACTGAGAACTTCATTTCAAACACGATACAACGACTTGTACGAGAGATTCGTTTCAAAAGTAATGCACAATCAATCGACCAAATCGTTTTATAAATATATATATCGACAAACTTCATATAGTATTTCAGTAAAAGAGTCACATGATAAGTGGGTGTAACGAGAGGCTTATAAATTTGTCATGAAAACTTTTGCCATATTTGAAATGCTGTAGTCCATCATCAAAAGCACTATCACGGTGGTATTCTTAGATGAAGACCACCAAAGTCAGAAAAATGGGAGAGAAGAGAAGTAAGGAAGATGGCAGACAGAGAGAGAGAAGAGTTGATTCGACGAAATTTAATTAAATCCTACACGAAACCGTTTTCGACAAGATGCTGCTGGTTCTGCTGAACTAAAACGTTTTCTTAATGAAGGCAAAGAAGATTAAATTAAGTTTTGAATTAATAAGAATTAACCGAGCTAACCTGGTTTAATTCAAATTAGAGATAATATTCTAATTGTGAGCTGACCAACCACATTTTCACTTCCCAAATTCACTCATTTAAGTCAGACATCTCTCCACTGGAAATCCTGACGTTTTCGACATGTCTTCTCCTCTCCCATCTCCGTCCATTTCCCTTTCCTCCACCTATCTAAAGGTACAGCTTCATCTTATTCACGACCTCTAAGCTTGATCAATATCCAGCACAAGGCTACTGGTAACTTTTAAGCAGATGCAGTGTGCAGTATTTATGAAATGACTCTCGGTCAGAGGGTGAGATACAAAAGGTTTGAATTCGTCACTACAGTAACTGTTATTTGATTTCAGGGGAAGTTTTCGACCACTTGTTGACTCAGGTTCATCGACAAGGAACGCGCCATCTTTGTTTTTCCCACCTCACTTAACGCCGCAGTTCACTCCTCCGCTGTTTCCTGGACTTAAAGGTGGGTAAATGATCACCGCACAAAAAGAGTCTCGACTAAATCCGCACAAACAATCCCAAATACGAGAATTCGATTTAACAAGTTTTTACCGGTGTTTCTGTTGGCACCTTTCGTCCAAAGTTTCTAAACGAATTTAACAAAGTTCAAAATCTCGTTGAGGCAGAGCCGAGGAGGGGAGGGGGTAAGGTGGATGGTGAGGATAACAAAATAACGCCCATAACAGAATCAGAGATGTTGAAGGTTGATACACCTGAGGTCTTTTTCCCTTTTTCCCAAATTTCAAACTCACAACAAACAAGTTTCGGTCACCTTTTCGACATTTTCCAGGTCTTCCAGGTTTATGTTCTTGCTGCCCGATCAAGCCCATCAATTCCAGCCTACTACCGGATCTATCGAATCAAAATTCGAGCAACGATCATCAGAGATCATCGAGCGTGGCCGAGCTCAGGCGAAAGGCTCAAGAACACTCCGCGGCTTTGCTTCAGAGCCTGCAGAACATGGCCAACTTCCAGCAGCAGGCCGTAGCCGCCGGTTTGCAATTCCCCGTCGGTCTCGGACTTCAGTTTCCTCCTTTGAATCTTCAGGCTTTTGCCAACAGGAAAAATGATTCTGTGACGGTGCCGACGCCGGCGTCTTGTGCCACGGCCAAGGATAATGAACAATCTTCGTAAATCAGTATTTAATCTCTCTCTCTCTGTCGTTGTTAAGTATTTATAGTAATTAATAAGTTGTGGGAGACTTGTGGTATAGTCAAAGCACCTGACTAGAGAAGTTATGGTCGCAAGATCAAGTCCTCTCTCCACATCCTGTGACACAACAGGAATAAAACTCAAAAACTCGATAAATAAGTTGTCGTCTAGTGAAACATATTATTTCGTTGTCCTAGTAGATTGTCGACCATTATGCTTGTTAATTTACCCTAATTAATAAATTAAATAAATAATTCGGCAAATAATCGATTTTGTTTATTTATCATCTCCTTTCCGCCTTTTCCTATAATGAAACGTATCAACAGCCAACAAAGTTAATATTAATCACACTTAGAGTGACAGAGAAACTACGAAACCTCGATCCAGACCATTAAAGACAAATGAACAACAAGAAGTGTGCAAAACTTATGAAAAAGGGGCTTACAGAACCGGCACAGCCAAATATACCCGCCTTCAGGAAAGTTTATATATATTATAATGATAATAATATAGATACCTCCAATCATACATCTTTCTCCGGTGTTTCAATATTCCCTTGTATATACTGCCTATTACGATATATTTGATTGTATTTGATCTGCCTTTTACGGCCCTATAAAAATATATTAATAATAATATATATTGTTTTCTGGTTAGTTTCTGCTTTATATTTATCTATCTGACTTTTTGTTTATCTATTTAACTTAATATGTTAAGTACATGGCGGTGTGTAGTTTATTTATATATTTATAGTATAATTAGCTCTTTAAAAAAAGTCATATTAATATATTTTTAGAAGATCTCCGTCTTTCCCATCTGCCTCCTTCCTTTCACTATATCCTCTGTCTACTACCATCCTCTCCTGAGGCTATGAGAACTACTTGGCGTCTCAGATGACAATTAACTGGAGGCGAATAAAAATTCTAAACCCACCACCAAAACTATTATACTAAGTCTCGATTATTAATAAATAAATTAATAAAGACCTTGACCTCTGTGACATAAAAATTAATTAAATTTGGGAGAAGAAGAGGAGATGGAATCAGAAGTGAACATCAATCGGATGATGGCTTCATTTAAATAAATGACCGCCTTAGGTTTGTAAGCTTACCAGACGGACGCCATCTTTTTAGTCTTCATCCTTCCCTTTGTTCTCTCATTAAGACAAGAGTAGTAGGTCATGGGAGAAGCCAAACTGTTGTCGGGTGGATGGTGATGAGGCTGTGATTCTCTAAAGGATTTTGAATCGCGCCTAAAAAACAAAGGAAGAATGGAGTTGGAGTGAAGGAGAAGGCGAAATGGGAAAATTAGATGAGAGCTTTGTTATTTTATTTATTTTTCCTGTTTTTATTGAAAAATAGAATCCAATTTGGTTGAAATAGTCCTTTGAAAGGAGCCATTAGCGATGATTTGTGGCAATTTTAGCCCCTCCCCCACCTTCCGGGATATCCAATCGCTGAATGAGCTTAGGTTCGATCGTCCCTCGAGACCCTTTGACTCCGATCATTTCCACGGCTTTCTCCTTCTTCTCGGCCCTTTGTGTTACTTTCTATTTACTTTCACCCTTTCTAACTCTCTTTTCCCGACACTTCTTCATCTTCTTATTGTCATCTCCCACCTCCCCGATCTCGTTTTATTAATTAACTTTCCAGGAGGTCTGGAAAAGTTTTAATAATATCCACCGCATCTTTTGATTACAACACAATTTTGCTTATCGCTTACTTGCTGAATCGTGCGAATTTCAAAAAGCTCAGATGTGTAGGTCTAAATGAAACGAAAACACCCCTGAAGATGTGCATTATTTATGAAAAGAAGTCTACCAGCGATTGGTTCGAAATCTCCGCTATAAGAGCATTAGTTCCCAGCACAATTTCTCTCCAAGACTGTGCATTATTTATGAAAAAGCTATTCCCAAAGGTGTATATATTATTCACAACACAAAACCCCCCCCTGAAACTGTGCATTACTTTTGAAATGAATACTTCTTTATGAAACGACATCGTTCGGTAAGTGTGCAGTAATTATGAAAGAAGTCCGCCAGCGATTAGTTCAGAAATTCCTTCTACAAGAGCGCATCAGTTCCCAACATAACTTCTCTCTAAAACTGTGCATTATTTATGAAAAAAGCTATTCCCAAAGGTGTATATATTATTCACAACACAAAACTCCCTCTAAAACTGTGCATTACTTTTGAAATAAACGCTTCTCGTTCGGTAAGTGTGCGTAATTATGAGAAGAAAAATCTCTGCAAGAACATTAGACATTTCCCTTCAAGACTGTGCATTACTTTTGAAATAAACCCTTCTTTATGAAACTACATCGTTCGGTAAGTGTGCAGTAATTATGAAAAGAAGTCCGCCAGCGATTAGTTCAGAAATTCCTTCTACAAGAGCGCATCAGTTCCCAACACAACTTCTCTCTAAAACTGTGCATTATTTATGAAAAAAGCTATTCCCAAAGTGTATATATTATTCACAACACAAAACTCCCCTTGAATCTGTGCATTACTTTTGAAATAAACGCTTCTTTATGAAACGACATCGTTCGGTAAGTGTGCAGTAATTATGAAGAAAAATCTCTGCTGCAAGAACGCATTAGTTCCCAACACGACTTCCCTCCAAGACTGTGCATTATTTATGAAAAATATTCCCTAAAGGTGCCTATATTATTCACAACACAAAACTCCCCATGAAACTGTGCATTACTTTTGAAATGAATCCTTCTTTACGAAACATATTCTTCACTCAAGCCTCCATTAAACGTGACCGAAAATTTCCATCAGTGTGCAATATTTTAGAAATAAAATGGCGAAACGTTTAAAAACTTGAAACAAAACGTTGAAAGAAATTTACAAACAAGATAAGTACGTCGGACTTGGGAATTTTCCTCAGAACGCTTTTCCAGGGTTTGGGGCCCACACCACAGGAGAGGAGGGGCATCCAAGAAAGCAAATCGATTACAAGGGACTTATTTGGCCGGACTTAATTCAGGTATTCATTAGATAATGGGGAAAGGATTTTAGAGCAATTAGAAAATTAAACTCCCACAATGTTTGCTCCTGTTTCGTTAATGTAGTTGATTTAAAGGCTGGGCTTTCTAATTGTGCGAAAAACACTTTACGATAACACTTTCGAACGAGGCGAGGCGAGAGAGCGAGCAAGCGAGCGAACGGCCATTATTTATTGCAAACGGCACTTTATATTAACGCATAAATCACTCTTGATTTCATAAATTTGTTCGACGGGAGACAAAACCGGAAACTGCCATTGGAACGCTAACAAATGTAATTCCCAACTGGTCTTCTGTCTCATTATTAATTACCAGCTAAGAACACAATTTAATAAATGTCCCTTCGAGTTTTTAAGCCTTCGTCATTGTCATCTGCTTCCTTCCTTCCTTCTGATCCGGTGTCTTCTGCTCGGTTTTTCAATTTCCATTACTGTCAACACCGGGGCCCGATTTTCTTTGACACCCACCATCAGGAAAACTTCCTTGAACGAGGTCAAAAGTTCACGGTTTTGATTGTTTCATTATTAAAGCTTCCGGTTTTATTATTTCTCACCCATTTCCGGTTTAGTTTTGTTTAATCCTACGTAAACAATTTTGGCTGATTGAACCAATCAACGCGAATAAATAGTCAACAAGTCAGAGAAAGAGGTCAAGTATTCCGTTTTGATTTTAAGAGATTTGGAAGAATAACTAAGAATGGATGATAGGAGGTCTTCACCTTCGCAATAGATAAAACGAAGAGAATTAAGTACGGCGGTAGAAGGTCATTTTCAAAATGCGTAAAAGGAAAGCTGACAATAAACGGTAACGGCAGGAAATCTGTTGAGTATTAAGAAGAAAAATTCTGTGAGATATAAATTCTTTAAAAAGTGTGCATTACTTATGAAACTATTTAGCCCTAAAAATGTGCATTACTTTTGAAACCATTTAGCCTTACAAGTGTGCATTATTTATGAAACCATTTAGCCTTAAAAGTGTGCATTACTTTTGAAACCAATTAGCCTTACAAGTGTGCATTATTTATGAAACATTTATAAAGTGTGCATTATTTTTGAAACCATTTAGCCTTAAAGTGTGCATTATTTTTGAAACCATTTAAAAGTGTGCATTATTTTTGAAACCATTTAATTAAAAGTGTGCATTATTTTGAAACCATTAGCCTAAAAGTGTGCATTATTTTTGAAACCATTTAGCCTTACAAGTGTGCATTACTTTTGAAACCATTTAGCCGTAAAGTGTGCATTATTTATGAAACCATTTACCCTTGCAAGTGTGCATTATTTTTGAAACCAACTAGCCCTAAAAGTGTGCATTATTTATGAAATCATTTAGCCTTAAAGTGTGCATTATTTTTGAATTCATAAAGCCGCACAAGTGTGCAATACTTATGGAACCGACGGTAACCCACCACTGGCCAAAATTCTAATCTTTTCAAACCTTCATTTATTTCATTAAAATCGCGTAACTCCAAAACTAATGATAAAGTGGAAGAAGAACATCTTTTTATAGTCTACAGATCTAACTTTAATGGATAGTACATAAGAAACCGACCAATATCTATATGAGCAGACAAATTAAATATGAATTTAGACAGGACAGTGATTAAGCGACAGAACAGAAGTGTGAATTAATAGATAAAACATAAACATAGATACTACTTACCTAGTTTCCCTAAAAAGATAAAAAAATAAATTTATAAACGTATACATAAAACACGACTCAATTTATTTATTTATTTAAAATCTAACACACAGTACAACAAGTCTTCAAATTATGTTACAAACTTATAGATAAGATAAATCATTTCATAGTTTATCTACAGACGTTACACCTTTAAAACAAATTATACAAATTTCCTATTTATTAAATATACATAAAAAAGTTATTAACTTGGGCCTATTAATCCCAAATCCAACTTCTCAATAAGTCTGTGTCATCTTCTTAGTTTCACGTTTTGGCAGATGAGTCTTACCTCACTGAATCGGTATCTATGCTCTAGGTCTATCCCGTTGATGTTGGCAAACACTCCATTTCAAAAATACTGCACATTAATGTTCGTACGAGTCTGCCCATCAAAGTGCTATTCTCAAGGGTTGGCGGACAGAAATGACGACTATAATTCAAGAAACGAACTCTGAGAAAGTGTGCAATATTAATGAAACAATTCGGTCCAACTGGTTGCCGTTTCCATTGTATTTGAAATTAGTGTTACATAAAACACGGATTATACTTTGAGATTCTGTGCAATACTTTTGAAAGAATCATTAATACAAGTGTGCACGATTTATGAAACGAAGTGGTCTTAAGACTCTACCAACCATCACGTAGTCGTGTCATTCTCAAGCGTTGATGGATAGTAACAGACGACTAGCCTCCTTCAGGTATTGAACCATCGCATTCACAAAGACACAAAAAAACGCGTAAAACGAGACGTCACCGCATAACACTAAATCAAAAATCTCGCTGACCGATTCCAAATAAGCAAATAATTATTGACAGGGTCCATATTTACGAACAAACGAGTCAATTTGACTCATACACCATATGTAAACACAGTACTCGCGGCTCACCTTTTTCATTCAACCACAGGGCACATAATTAATCCGAGAAAATTTTTTTCGTTTCTTTCTTCAATTCGTCGGATCCTGGCCGCCATTTTTGAACAAAATGCAAAACGAACAATTTCCAATTCAAATTTGAAATCATTTTCCGTTTAAAGATTAAAACTCATTTCTCAAAATATTTTTCTCTTTTTTTTGTTGTTAATAATTACAACGAGAGAGGAAAAAAGCAATTCTCCATTTTTTTTTAATGAATCAAAGACAAATTTCGCGTAATTTAATGTAATTACGACCGGGGTTGGGGGGCAAAATATAAAAATGGCGGGAAGGGATGAAGAGAAAAGAAAAGCGAGAGTGAAAATAACGGAGGATGTCGGGCGAAACGAAGTTAACGTTAGATGGATGTCGTGATTGTGAAACCGGGGGCCCAAGAGTATTTCCGCCCGGGGATGAAAGGGAATCGAGAATGAGGCCTTCCACCCTTAGCACAAAGCACAACACTTACTAGTTTGATTCACTTTGCTATAATACCGTGACGCAGATTGGGTAATACTAAGCCTAACGAGATAATGACGTCACTTTAAAATTACCAACCCCCACCCCACCCCGCCAGAATCCCTTTCGGAGGTAAGCAAAGGAGGAAAGAAAAATCCGAGGATTAAGGCAAAGACTCCGGAGAGGTAATTGACTAAGAAGCGTTTCATCCTTAAAGTGTTTTATACATGTGAGAAGGGACGACATTGGAAAGGGGGCAACGACAGCAACGGGGAAACAAAAAAAAAGGAAAAAACTCAACAGCGAACCAGAGAACCTCCTTGAGTTCTTTGATGTCGATCCCACCACCCCCATTCCATCTAATTCGATTACGATGACACGTGTTTTCATGAAACCCGACGCTTCTTCCTTTTTCTTTCAAATTATCCATCCCTAATCGGATTATCTATCTACTCCATCTCCTCCTCCTCATCATCCTGCTTCGATGCAACACCTAAGAATCGTTATAACAAATCAGACATCGTTATGTCCTTCTTGACGGCGTTGTTGTAACCCTCTTTGAAACTAAACCAAATCGGACTTTTGATAGAACTGTTTGCACTACCCGTCCCTGTAAACACAAACAAATAAAACAGAAATCCCAACAACAACAACAAGAAAACAGGAATAAAAAGCGGCGACAGCGACAGCAGGTGTCACTCTGGCGTTTGTCCATTTAATTCGAAAACAAATTATTTTTATGTTTTTCGTAAATAGTCGAGAAAGCAATTGCCGCCATTTGGGAAATTACAAAAACAATCAAACAAGGCGGTGTAACTCATGTTCCTCTTCACAGATTTGATGATGTTTCGCTATTCGAAAATTATGTTCTCATAACCCCTCCTCGTAATTAGGCAATCCCATACTTCCGGAGTGATTTTATAGTTCGCGCTATAAATTTAAACCACAGCATCGCTTTCGATGGAAAACAATTATTCCTGTGTGTTAATGTTCTCTCTCTCTCTCTCTCCGACTCATTGACACTCTCTCTGTGTTGTTAGTGATACAACAGAATGCACTACAGGAGAAAAAAAGCTTCACTTCGCTCAAAAAATAATTTTAGGCGCGTTAATCGTTTTGAACTTTCTCAACACCCACATGATATCCCTAGAAACCAGTTTGTCAGCATTTCCTAAACTAGAGTGAGCTGTTGTTTCGAAAATATATTTCACAGGTTACCTAGACTATCATTTAATAGTTAACTACCACCTATTTTCTAGGTCTTTTTGAGTTTCCTAACAGGGCTTGCAACTCTGGATTCCACCAGGTACATTTTGAGGCAGTGACATTTTCGGTACTATCATCCAAAATGTCACCAACGGTTATCTGTAGTTCCGATATCACCCCATCCAGTTCCTTGACGGATTTAGTTGTAGCAATTTTGTTCTGAATGGTTGCAAAGTCACGAGCATGCAGGGATCTTCTAGCCTTGAGGTGTTCTATTTAGGTACCAGTGTCTTTGTGTCAGAAAACAGACAAACAGGAGAGAGAGATAGGAACCACAAATATGGGTTAGTGGATAGTGTTACAAATTCAATAGTTGGTAACCCATAAATTTGTATCTGGCAACTGTGTACCTGAGTGTTAGGTGTGTGTCATGGCGGACATTCTACCCCCAGCTCCTATGTATCAATATGAAGTGGATAACAGTTAAGTGTATATAAAATCAGTCTTCCAACGTGTTATCTACTCAAACTAATTCGTGCTCTTCCCCGCTGTCTACCTTCTGTCTCTTCTTCCTCTTTCACTACCCGTTGGCAAACAGTGGGTTATGCCCAGAGACCTTTCTCTTCTTTATTAGCTCTTAACTTTGGTACTTTCCTATACACTTTTCACTTCTCTGTCCCCTCTTCATTACTTCAACATTTCAGGTTTCCTAGATACCCCACCGGGTAACAGTCACGGAAACTAATCCAAACGGGGTTCCTCCTTTAATGGGAGGGGGTGGATACCGTTCTATACTCAAACATATTAGAGACTGAAGATAAAAGTGAAAAGAAGGACAATTATCTGCATATTATCTGCTAGAAACTTTCACCTTGTCACCTTTATCGGTACAACAGGCAGCTATTATTAAAATCAAAACTGAAGGAACAAAAACTTTTCTCAAAGTACACAACCCAGGAGACAGAGTGAAAAGTTAATTGCTCTCATTAAAGGTACGAGCACCAAAAACAAACGGGAAAAAGCTTCGATAAAACAGATTTCAATAATTAAAACGTTGAAAATCCGAGAAAATCAGAAATTGATTAAAAGGGAAGCTGAGAGGATGTAGGAGATGAAAGCGGAAGGGATTTCCGGAAAACCCCTCCCAAAAATATACAGAAATGGAGATAGAGAGAGAGAGAGAGAACAGACTAAACGATGATTAGTTTGATACCAGTAGTAATTATCAAGAGCAATTAAGCATGACAATTCCATCACTGGAGTGCCTTGGAGCGAGCGCAATAAAACTACCTAGTTATCCTTTGCAAATATCATCGTTTCGTCTCTCTTTGCCCCGGTTTCCCCCAACCCTCCCCATCCCGTTCCTTTCCATCCTATCCCATCTCTCTCTCTCTCTCTCCAATCTACTTCCTCCAATCCGCTTTACAATGAATACGGCAAATATTTAATGATAATATTCTCTGTTTTATTGTAGCCGCTATTCTCGACTTTCCAATTTTAAATTCAATTTCCAAAGGCGCAATCTTTCGAATGAATTTCTCTCTCTACCCCCGCCCCCCCCCCCCAAAATCCTCATCCGTTTTTAATTACTTTTCCCCGTTATTGAGTCAAATTCGGATATGTTTTTACAACGGGGGTCGTGATTGCGGGGAAATTTTCCGACAGCACTCCTCCCCTCCACCACAACAAGTGAGACCGTTGGAAGTATTTGAATATGAACTTAACTAAACCGGAAGTCGGAACGAAATTTCTCAAACATTTGAGGTATTTCCGTTTATACACCACCGCTCCTTTCCAAATTTACTTAAAACACTAAAAACAAGAGGAGGAGATAACTTACTCTTTCCGGAAGAAGATCCTTCTTTCACCTTCACCACGCGTCCGAAGAAATCCTTATACTGCGCCTGAAACAAAAAAAGAAATGAATTTTTCTTAAACCTAACAACACAAACTATACAATGAACACAACAGGAGAGCAGGGAGGGAAGAGGTTGTCCCGGAAAACGTCGATTCAAATCGCACCGACGTGAAATTAATTTTGGGCTCTAAAAGGAGTTACTATCTGCGGAAAAGTGTAATGTTTCAGTAATAAGTTTCCGTAACTAATGGGTTCACCAGGAAACTCCATTTTCAGACAACTCTACCATGAAACTAACATCTTTAGTTAATGTTTCTCCTTAAAAACTAGTTATTTGGATTTTACTTTCCTGAAATTCGAAAAAGTCATTCTTCCAAACCATTAATTCGCCATTATTATTGTTGTGATGCTTCCCAAGGGTTCGACTCAAATTATTTTCTTTTTCTTCCTTTCCTTTCCTTTTTTTTTATTGTTTCTTTCGCCCGCCATTGTTTTCCCTTCTATGCTGTTTTCGGCCCTACCGAGTTACTTTTTCACAGTTCGGGTTTCTTTTTACGCGAGTGGGAGGAACCAAGAAAGCGCAGCATGAATTAACATTCGTAAAATGGTGTTACTTAAACAACAAAGATAAAACCCAAAACTAACCCAGAAATGGGTTGTCCCATCATTGTGAGTCAGAATCGTTTTAGTTATCTCGAAAGCTGTAGGTCGAAATTTGACATTTTCCCACAGATGATGCCTATAGTTTTCTAGATGAGCGAAATCCAGTTGTTCTTTCAAATTTTCACTTGAGTGACATAATAGTCAAAACATTAATAGTAACAGCTACCAAAATATCAAACACAACGACGTGACCTGTCTTCTTATAGTGCTGTTGGTTTGGTCCGGTTTTTTTGGGTATAGCGAGAGGAGGATTCGAACTCACGACCATTTGCGTCCAAGTCAGGAACTTCAACCACTACACTACCCCTTCCACCTGCCTTCTTATATTTTATTAGAAGAAAAGTCGACACTATGTGAGAACCTTAAATCCGCACACGACCAACAAATAAGTTTGAATCAACCCAATTTGATTCTAAAATGACTTTGTTCGTGTGCAATATTTATGAAATGATGTGACTCCTAAATCGTTGACTACCTACACTAAATTCACGGGTGTCCAATATTTTTTATTTGTATTTTATCTAAAATGTCTTATTTACACTAACATACCACCTACAGACTTATACAGAGCTCATACAACCCTTACTCGTGATATACAAAGATCTACCGTTCACTATACTTCCTGTTTTTGTTCAGAAACCACCCCCAGAGATCTCCTACAAACTGTCATCATCATCATGTGCCGTCTCCGGGTCGAAGGTTGGCAATCAACAGGGCTTTCGCGTAGTTCGTTTCATAAATACTGCACACTTTCAGAGATATTCTATTTCATAAGTAATGCACAGTATCAACAGCTTTTTATACAATTCAAACACACCACACAAGAAGTACACAATCTTCCTACACTTAAGAATCAGACAAATTTCTTTCTCACCTCCAGAAAATTTTCGTTTCTTAAATTCTCTTCGCACGTTATCTCAAACTAAAAATTCTAGTGACACGATTTTTAAACTTTAAACTTTTGGTAAGCTAGAAGAAATAAAGTGGCGAGGACATTTTATTAACTCTTAGAGGAGAGGAGAAAAATTTGTTTTTCCCTTCCCCTAAAAATTAAACTTTCGCGTAGTTCATTTCATAAATATTGCACACTTTCAGAGATATTCTATTTCATAAGTAATGCACAGTATCAACAGCTTTATACATTTCAAACACACCCCACAAGAAATACAAATCCTTACAACACTTAAAATCGGACAAATTTCCATCTGCTCCCACCTCCCCTCTCTTCCTATCAAAATTTTTTTCCCTCTATTCTATTCCCACGTTTTCTCGAACTCAACATTCTGGTGACACGTTTTTTAAATGTTTAAACTCATGGAAACCAAGAAGAGAATAATGTGGCGAGGGTAATCAACAGGGCTATGGCGACCTTAGATGCTACCACTCGGAATAAGGATGCCACCGAACCTATACTCTTAGGTTCTTGAGCCACGAAATTTTGCGTCTTCCGGGGCGTCCGTTTCCCTCCCTGATGAGCTGGAGTAGTTTGTATTTGTTGTACGTGTCCGAAGTATTGTAGTTTCCGGTGTTTCGTGATGCAACTCCTTCGGGTTAGCACTTCCACGTTAGTCATTCGTCTCGTCCAGGCTATTCCAAGCATGCTGCGGTAAAGCCACATCCCAAAGGCTACAATTCTTCTCCAAACAGTACAGAATCTTAAGTCTTTCTTTCAAGTCCTAACTTCTTTAAAATACAAACAATCTTCTGGGTTTCCGAGCTTCCTCTCTTTCCCTCCTCAGGGCCCACACCCCAACAGCGAAAAGCATTTTACAAGTGAATAAACCAAAACCGTTTCCTGCTCTCAACGATTCCATAATGATGATAATGATAATAATAAAAAATCACACTTCATTTGTCTCCGAATGAAAAAATTATGTTAATATAAACTCATAAAAAATATCTATAGATAAAAACTCATGGTGGTTTAATTGACCGAATTATTCCGAGGGGGTGGCCGGAATTATTTTTTCCGTTTCCAGAAAATAGAGCCCCCCCGCCACCACCATCCCTTGAGGGGGCCACAAAACCACGCCATTTTCACACAAACCATCCATCTCCCTCTGTGAAAATGATTTTTCACCCGAATTATCTACGGAACCGGAAGCTTGGAGTCATCTACCAAAAGGGTTGTTGCTAAAGAGACTCATTACACTCATTCAGCTTGACCAAAAGGAAGAGAGGAGGAGGAGGAGGGAAATTCGAATAGTCCATCATCACCGGATGTGTGTCCCTCTGCGGAGGAAATCCAAATAGATGAGAACGTATTTTG
This sequence comes from Columbicola columbae, assembly GCA_016920875.1. Taxonomy (NCBI): domain Eukaryota; kingdom Metazoa; phylum Arthropoda; class Insecta; order Psocodea; family Philopteridae; genus Columbicola; species Columbicola columbae. The sequence goes on along the minus strand of JADMLL010000009.1, from coordinate 6,714,250 downwards.
GGGCCATGTTCCTCGCTCGAAATGTTAACTAAATGATTCTTGGAAGAGAGAGAAAGGGAAGGTTAGGAAGAAAGGGAGAGAAAATCACTTTGTTGTTAAGTTAAAAAAGCTGAAATGTTGGGAAAATGCTTCGAGTTAGATCAAATTACCGGGGCGGATGATAAAAGAACGGACTAACTCCCAAAAAATAAAAGAGAAAAGAGAGAAAAGATAAAATTTCTGTTTTGGAAAAGCGTTAATTCCGAGATTAATATTTTTAAACCTTTTGGTTAAGCTCAGTTGAAAAGATTTCGGTCCGATTTCGGTCCTTTTCAAAGGAAAATGGAAAATCGAGGACAAAGGAAAAGCCAAAAAGAATTCAAACCCGAATCGGATTCCTTCTTCCAGAAATTAATCTGCGCTCTCACCACTTTCCCGCTAATTATTGAACCATTTTTAAGAAATCATTTACGTAAGTGTGCATTACTTTTGAAATAAGAGTTAAATTTATTCCTTAGAAATCTTCAAAGCTGCGCGCTGATTTACAACTACACTCAATACAGGACTTTAAATTAGTCTTAAAAACAGTTCTCCCAATCCATTCATTTATGAATCTGTATAACTGTCTGTTTATACTATTATATAATAATATTAATATAAATCTAAAATAAAGACATTTAACAAAGAAGTCACAAGACTTAGGCCCTACATGAAGACGAGTTCAAACTTGGAGGAAAGAGTCTACATAAACCATACCAATCCCTCGTCCTAAAATCATTGGAATAAATTCAGGACTAAGCTTCCCATAGCACGGTTTTCTACTGCCTCTTATAAAACTGTTTGTTTTCGTTTATTTCCGCCTAACTATCAACTTTAATTCGTTTCATAATTAATGCACACTTCAACGAAGAATTGGTCTTAAAATCTGAATGAAGGATTCGATTCCAAAAATATTGCACACATTTAGCGTGAATGTCATAATGTATTTCGCGAGTTCCTTTTTAAATCATGCACACTTTTAGGTCATCTCGTTTCATAAATATTGCACACTCTTGTGAGAAAGTTTGCCAAAGTAGAACTTTGTTTCATGAATTGTGGCGAACAAGGCAACACGTGCTAAACCCCAAATTAAATTTTAAAAATCCACAAACCACAAACCGCGCAAAACGAAACCTACTAACCAAAACTAAACCAACAAGAATAGTTTTAATAAAACTTGTCCATAGAAATAGAAAAATAAAATATGACCTCAAGTGCGTACTATTTTTAAACTAAAATCTTCGTAGAAGCGTGCATTACTTTTGAAACAAAATTCCGACGAAAGGTTAAATTATTTAAATAAAAACAACCCCCAAACTGTGCAGTACTTCTGAAATGAAATTTTTCCGAATGTATAAAACTAACGAAGTGTATAAGTGTGCAAAACTTTTGAAAACAAGAACTAATTAAAACCGTAGGGGATTTACAGAATTATTCCTAATCGCCGTACTTATGAAACCAACCTTTCTTAAAGTGTGCAATACTTATGAAACGAGATATTCAAAAATGTTTAAAATGTTTCTGCTCTACCTCTTAAATGAGATTTTAGTACAAGGTCTAGATAAATCCGTGCAATATTTATGGGATAAACTATACCTAAGAATGGGTCCTATTTACGAAATGATTACACCAAACCGCGTAAATAAAGACCCCCGATTACAAAAACAGAATAGAAAGAGAGAGAGGAGGGAAGTAAGAGAATCTTGAGTCATTATTAAAGAAAAGAAGAGAAAATGAAATTGAGGAAGGCGCCAAGTTAAGTTGTTCGAACAAGGCCCTAAATAGGACTTATAACGATGTTCTCCGTAGCCCAACAGAAAAATGGCGAGCCAAGAGAAGTATTCATTTATCACTGAAACAGGAAGGAAACATTAGCTTTTGTGAAAAAGCCGGGCCACTAGACACGCGTGTACAATGATAAATGATGGGGAGAAGAAGAAGAAGGAGGAGGAGGAGTGGTAAGAGGCTGCATCGCTTTTCTTTTTCTCTCTTCTCCTTACCAGTTTTAACTTGAAAAGATTCAGTTTAAACGCTCAATTTCGAACGACAGCACATCCGCTCTAGCCCGAGCCAACCAAATCCCCCTTAAAACAAAAACCTGAGAACGAAACAGACACTACAAACTACCTCTTAAACCCCATCTACATTTTATCTACTCATGTAAATAAAAATTATCTACCTCAAATTAGTGTTGTAGATAAATAACCACTTCACAAATTCTTTGAAATTGACACGATTTTAAAAATCATTTGAATAAGTGAAAATCCAAACGAGTGGTCCTAAAAGTGTGCACTACTTATGAAATGAGTTTAAAATATAAGTGTGCATTATTTATGAAAAAAGGGGTCAACAAGTCAGAGTAAAAAGATTTAAAACAAAATTCAATAAATATTAAGATAAAGTTAGAGATTTTATTTTTTGGGGGAGAAAGGTAAATAAATAAGTGTGCACTACTTATGAAATGAATTTAAAATAGAAGTGTGCATTATTTATGAAAAAGGATAACAAGTAAAGACAATTAAGTTCTTTAAATGTTATGATAACGTTAGAAATTTTTCGGAAGAGGGGCGGGGAAAAGAGCAACTGTGCATTACTTATGAAATGAATTTACTACAGAAATGTGCATTATTTATGAAAAAAGGGGCTAACAAGTCAGAGGAAGGAGACAAACTTAAATTCAATAAATGCTGTGGTGACGTTGGAGGTTTTTGGGGGTGGGAGAAATAAGTAAGTGTGCATTATTTATGAAATGAATTTAGAATATAAGTGTGCATTATTTATGAAAAAGGTCAACAAGTCAAATCAAAAAGATTTAAAATAAATCCAATAGATATTACGGTAACGTTAGAGATTTTATTTTTTGGGGGAAAAAGGTAAATAAACAAGTGTGCAGTATTTATGAAACCAATACCACCCACAAACTCATCCTCTGATCCCAAATCAATCACTTGTGAAACGAAATCTTTTAGAAACTGTGCATTACTTATGAAAATCAACATCTTATAAATAGTATATAGACAGGAAAGTATTATAGTATCGTATATATGTTACGGTAAAAGTGATAAATCGGATTTACACATACAACTCCCGGGAATTATTCATAATCACCAAGGCCGGTAAATGTGACAAATAACTACTCACTTACCGGGTAGTTTATACAATCTCGTGCAGTACTTATCAAAAATTTTTAACGGTGTGCATTACTTTTGAAGAGAGGATTAATAGCGAAACTACAATTACCCGAAGAGATGAATGAATTCAGACAGCCTTTCATCAGACAAACCAAGGCAAGAAATTAATAAATCAAATTAGACAAATGACCGTGAGTCTAGCCAGGAGTCTAATAGCTAGCTACCAGAGTAATAATAAAGACTTAAAATACATAAAAACGTCTTCTCCATCTATTAATCATATCAGATTGAATGGGAGATCCATTTTTTCATTGTGACGGTTAAAGATTGATTGCGAAACCATAAAAGGAAACTGAATAATGTTATCGCTAACTAATACAGAGAGAGAGAGAAGTTATGTATGGTGTGTATAAGAATTTCCATAAGTATATCCGGAATAAAGAAATTCGCAAGGTGCTTTCAATAAATCCCGGCAAAAAATTTGCTGCCGAGGAACCGTTACGATATAGAGTTTTGGGAGGAAAACTGGAGAATTGAGAGAGGGCGGTGGGGATGTAGAAGAAGAAAAAAAAGAACCCAAACAGCATTTAGAGGAAATAATAGGAGGAAACGTTAACTGTAATAAATAAAAAAAGGAAAGATTTTGGAAAAGCCCGCCTAAAAACACGCCCACATACTCCGAAAAGCCCGGAAACTGGCATTGTTTCATTCTTTTTACTGCTTAAGCTTTTCCGATCAGATTGCCAACGAGACCGGGTTCAAGTCACCGGAAATAATGGATTACTTTCATATTATCTCCTTTCGTTCAACTCCCCCGTACGACCCCGACTCCTCCTCCCCTCCCACGCCTTTCCATTTTCCTTTAAGAAATCGGAGTCCACCGTCACTGAAACCTGCCTGCCTTCCTTCATTGATCTTTGTTTGGAATGGTTGGTAACACCGTTCCTGTTGTCCCGAACTGACCGACGTCATTTCATGAAAATGCCTATTCTATCATACAATCATCCTTTTTAGTAGAACCAGACAATAATGTCGGTCATTTCACCCAAAAAATATGTCACGGTAAAAGTGATAAATCAGGTGAATTTATATAGCCTTCGGCGGTTATTCATAGTCACCAACTGAACTTGGTAAATGTGAGAAATTATTGAATATTTATCACATCACCGGCTAGTTTATAAAATTTCTGTTCAGGATTACGAGTTGGAGATTTCGTAAACCAGCCGGTAAATTTGATAAATATATGTCACGGTCAATGTAATAATTCAGGGGAGTTATAGATAAAATATCCGGCGATTATTCACCAACTAAGCTTGGTTCATGGGACAAATTACATAATATTTATCACATTTACCGGCTAATAAAAAAAAACATTTTTCTCACGAAGTATAAACAAACTTTGTTGAGTATGTGTATGTTATGTTTACGTAAAAGTAATAATCTATATGAGTTTATATATAATTATCGGCGATTATCCATAAATACCAACTCAGCCTAGTTCATGTGAAAAATCACTTAATATTTATCACATTTACCGGGTAATTTAAAAAAATATTTTTAACTCGTAGCTCAAGCAAATCTCTGTTGAGTTGGACATTTTACAAAAATATGCACAGCAAACTGGTACATGTGATAAATGTATGTTACGGTAAAAGTGATAATCCAGACGAGTCTAAATATAATTTCCGGCGATTATTCATAATCCCCCCACCAATTAAGTTTGGTTCGTGTGACAAATTACTCAATATTTATCACATTTACCAGCTATTTATTAAAATATTCAACTCGCAATCTCGCAACCAACCTTCATTAAATTCTTTATTGATCAGGGCTGTCCAACTGACGGCTCACCAAATTATTTTTACGGCCCACGAGTACATTTTCCAAGGAATAAATTTATGTTACTATATTATTGGTATTGATACTAAAACTATTTTATAATTACGGTCATAATGTTCTTCTTAATATATTACGACTATTTTAAAGTTTTCTTTTTAGTATAGAATATTTTTAACACTATGATGTCCGCTGGCCTCACTGTGGGGTCATGCAAACAGTATCTGCTGATCCCATGATGGTGCCATGATATTTCACGAAAACTACAGTCTGAGTGCCGGTGACGTCACATTCGGATATTATTGCGCATGCGTCGCTGGTGATCTTATACTTATTTACACATGTGGACGATTATCACAAAAGTTCACACGTTGTGAATTTAAAATATTGGTGCTCAGGCAGGATGAGAGTTAGATCCGACAAGAAAAAATTTACATTAGACCTACGGACGTCATAGTGTTAAGTAAGTGAGATGAAAATGGAAATTCCAAGATGAAAAAAGGAAAGAAAAGGGAATTTGGTAAAAAGGACCCCGATGGGAAGGAAATAAATAAAAATTTATTTTTGGACAAGAATAATATTTTCAATCCGAGTGAAAGCTCCGCAATAAAAACTTTAAGTTAGAAACTAAGTGTAAAATAAAATAAATAAATAAAAGTTGTGTAAAGGAAGGAAAGAGAGAGAGGTTGGTATATCCTCTCCTCCTCATCTCCTCTCTCTCTCTATAGGGCGGAAAGAACCGGACAAAGTAAACCATACTTAACGACGTTCCCACAAATAAAAACTGTTCGGCTCAGCTAAGTAAATGGAACCGGAAAAACCTACTTTTCTCTTTTCTTTCAATTTTCCTTTTCCCTCCTCTCTCAGGGGCGGAACGATTTTCTTTTTTTTTGCATGAAATTTAATGAGGTTTCTTCTTAACATCCACTTTGGAGGAAATCCTTTTCACGATTTTCCTCCCCGTTCTCTTCCTTAGTATTTGTTTACTTACAAATTGTTTAAATGTTTCGGATGGGGGTCAGCACTAAGTATAACTTCATAATTAATCACATTATACGATCTGTTTGTTAGTTGACGTTGTACTCGTGAATTAGTGTAGTATTAAGTTGAAGCAGTGCTGTCCAACTTATCATAGCCAGCGGGCCATATTTTCTTCTTCAAACGTTTGGGGGACCAGGAAGATTGATAAACGACGAGTCAGTTACTTAACACTATGACGTCCGGAGGTTTAATGTAAATTTTTTCTTGTCGGATCTAACTCTCATGCTGCCTGAGCACCAATATTTTAAACTCACAACATATGAACTTTAGTGATAATCGTCCACATGTCCAATAATTTCCGAATGTGACGTCACCGGCACTCAGCCAATATCGTTTGTGAAATATTGCATGGCACCATCGTGGGATCACCGGATACTGTTTTCATGACCCCACAGTGGAGCCAGCGGACGTCACAGTGTTTATACACTACGAACATGATGATCGGAAAAGACGATCGATGATCAGTGACACCATTTTAATTGTGTGAACGGGGGACTAAACAGCCTCATTTCACTTGGTTTCTCTCCTCCTCCCCCGCTCCGGCTCCTGATTTGATTTTTACTTTGGAAACACTCATCTCAGAAATTCTGCACACTCCCAACAAATTCACTTCATAGAATATTGCTTATTCTGACGAGGAATTCAATTTGTATTGATATTCGTTCCACAAATATTGCACACTATCACGATAAACTAATTTCATAAGTATTGCACACTCACTACGAATTTCTTTCATAAATATTGCACAATTTAACAAAGAAGTCATTTCATAAATATGGCACACTCACTCAGAATTAACTTTATAAATATTGACACACTTCTGCACATTAAATTCATTTCGTAAGCTCATTTCATAAATATTGCACACATTCCAGAAGAACTCATGTCATTAGTACTGCAAACTCGCTGAGAATTAACTTCATAAATATTGCACACTTTGAGGAAGAACTCATCTTGTAACTATTTCACACTTCTACCAAGTCCTTTCATAAGTATTGCACACTTTAACGATGAACTCATTTCATAAATATTGCACACTCACTACGAATTCCTTTCATAAGTATTGCACGCTTTAACGATGAGTTCGTTCCATAAAAATATTGCACACTTTCCCGAACAACTCATTTCATAAATACTGCACACTCAATAAGAATTCACTTCAATGACATTGCTCAATTCTGCACACAAATTCATTTCATAAATTAAAAAAGAAAAAATTCAAATTACTTTTCAAAAATAATGCACACTTCACGGAGAAACCATTTATATTTGACACGAATCCTTCTTAAAAATGGCCGCCATTAATGTGAATCTTCACAGGAAGTTATTTACGACTAAACCTAATGGTTAGGTGGGAGTGAGAGAGAGGAGAGAGGAAATGATCATCTTCCATCCTCCCGAATATGTCATAACACGAATTTACGATGATCATATTCGAGAGAGAGAAGATGTCGGAATACAAAGGAATGAAAAGATGATGAGAGGCGGGATGGAGGGTGAAAGGTCCGGAGGGGGTAGGGGGTGGTGATGTTAATAATCATTTTGAGTCGTTAAAATCCTTTTTAAATATCATTTTTCATTGTATACCAATAAAAGCCGTTCGGGGTGGATTTGGGGGTTCAAACTGAACAAAACAATGATGAGGATGTTATTAATACTCAGCGTTTTAAGACTCGGGGCTAATGGACCGTAAACCATTTACATCTTGCACAAAAAGCTCGCATTAAAGCTCTCAAAGAGAGAAAATAAAATCTGTTTTTGTGGAACCGAGAGCAGGATCAGCTTTCCTCCATTTTTCTCATTTCGGGAGGAACTCATTTCATAATTACCGCACACATTCAGGGAAGATTTGATTTTAAAAATAAATAAATAAGCTAAACACTAACGAAAGCCTAATTTTATAAATAAATTATAACTGTAACAAGGCCCATTTTATAAATATATACTGTACGATAATAACCGTTTGGTAGTTTGTAACAGTTGTCATTTTCACTGTCACGTGTGCAATATTTATGAAATGGATTGTCCTTAAAATTGTACAAAATATATAGTGACTCTTACTAAATTTAGTTTAGTTGTTTAGTTTGCTTATTTTTTATAATCAAATCTTCCCCGAAAGTGTGCAGTAATTATGAAGTTAGTATTTAAGTCGTCAAATTGTTCTTTCATTCAGGGTTACAAACAAATGGCGGCAAATTTAAATTTTGCGTTTATTTTGGAACACCAGCTACAAGAGTAAATATTTCAATTTTTGTTTGAAACGATTGTGCATTACTTATGGAAAATAATAAGATTTCCAAGCCTTTCAAAATATTTTCAAACAAGACTACTTCCATGTCTGTTAGTTTGTAACAACTGCCACTGTTCCTGTCACGTGTGCATTATTTATGAAACGGATTGTCCCTAAAATTGTGCAAAATATATATTAATATAATATGACTTATTAAACTTATAATTCATTTACAAAATTAGACTTTCATAAGCGTTAATTTGTCAAATTGTTTTTTTTCAGAGTTACCAAAAATTGGCGGCAATTTCAAATTTTGGGTCCGTTTTGAAACACCTGATAGAAGGGCGAAGATTTCAATGCTTGGTTAAAACGATTGTGCATTACTTATGAAAAACAAAAAAAAATTTCCAAGTCCTTAAAAATATCCTATCTCCTACTTTCGAACAGTTGTCATTTTCGCTGTCACGTGTGCATTATTTATGAAACAAATTCTCCTTAAAGTCATACAAAGTCAGAGTTACCAAAATTGGCGGCAATTTCAAATTGGGTCCATTTTGAAACACCCTATAAAAGAGCAAAGATCTCAATTTTTCTTTGAAACGAGTGTGCATTACTTATGGAAAATAAGAAAATTCCCCAAGTCTTCAAAATACATCCAAAAAAGATTGTTTGACTGTCCATGTCTGTCTGTAACAGTTGTCATATTCACTGTGCATTATTTATGAAACAAATCCTCCTCAAAATCCTACAAAATGGCTCTTAAACTTATACCAGGGTTACCAAAAATTGGCGGCAAATTCAAATCATCCGTTAATTTCGAAACGTCGTATATTTCATTTATTGATTCGAAGAAAATTCCAAACAGATCCGTTTCAGCAAAAAAAAACGACGAAGAGATCGATGTCAAATTACTCTGGCAATCATTTAAATGGAAAGGATTATTGAGTTGACTAAAAGGAAGTCAGCACTTTTTCGAAAAGACCGAAAACAAACAAACAAACAAAAAAAGGAAACACGAACCCGCTTCTATTGCCCGTGTTTATTAGCTTCGCTCTGAAAGCGGAAACATTTTATATAAAATGGCAACAACAAAAATGTGTAAACAGTTATAAAGGAAGGGGGGCTGGAGTTGAAATGATGAAGGCAACAGCAACGACAGCGGGGAAAAAAGCACAAATTCTTTTGTCTGTTCGAATTTGGCGGAACTTAAATGACGAGTTAACAAAAAGAGAGAGGAAAACTTAGATTAGGAATAAAATTAAACATTTAATCTCCATTACCACACACATGAAGGCAGTCACTCCGGTAATGCCAGTTAAGATAGGAAGGCTTTCGTCATTGGTGGTACGTCAGCAGTTCGCATAAAAAAAACGCTCATTTTGGATTTATACCCAATTTTGATAAGTGCACAAGCGAGAATGCATGATTATTTTTTTCCCCGTTTTTCGTCAATTTTTGTTTATGGGCTTTAGCTTACCGACCTCTCTCTCTCTCTTCTAGCCCCACACTCTCTCTTAAAAGCTCTAACCTCCAACATTTTTTTTTTACTGCTGTCACAGTCGTTTTTGATCTTTAAATAGATTATTTAAGGAAATTTTTGTGTGTGTGCGTGTTTGCTTTTTTTTGTGTTTCATTGTTTTCGATGAAGTTTTTATTATTGATGACGTATGACGCCAACTCTTCTCTTTGATCCGGTAACATCTGACACCTGTGACATCCTACAGGAATAAAAAATTGAAAAATGGTCTCCAAGTCGAACGAAAACTAGCCTCTTCTAGAGAGCGAAACGATGGGAAGAACTATGGCGGAGATTCTGTCTGACCAAAGGATATGATAGCAATCAGGTTATGAAAGGAATCGGATGTTCTGTATGGATTCAGCGACACGTGATCTGTTAACTCTCCCATCATTGCTGATCATGTGTCCAACTTTTGAGCTTTCATCCCTCCTCCTCCTCTCCATTTTCAAAAGACTTTGGACCTGAATAGAACTCACCCATGTTAGTGTAACTTTGTGTTTCTTATTTCTAGAAAGATTTACAGTCTGTCGCAACACATACACTCGTAAGAACCTTCATCTCCTGCTGACGTGAAATCCCTCAACCTCTCGCCTCCAAATTTGTTCTCTTCGCGACTCCTCAACCTTTTGATCGCCACTTATTTCCTTAGTGTGCATTATTTATGAAATGAATTTTGCCTTAAAACTGTGCAATGTGTGTATACAATAATTCAACTTAAATTTGTGTTAAGAAAATGAGTCTTGCAAATGAATTCCTCATAAAAGTGTGCAGTATTTTTGAAACGAATCAATCATGAAATTGGGTAGTACTTTTGAAATGAATTTCTCAGTAAGATGTCCAATATGTTTCAAATGAATTGCTCATGAAAGTGTGCAGTATTTTTGAAACGAATTCCCAGAAAAGTGTTCAGTATTTGTGAAATGACTTCTCACTGAATATGTGCATTAGTTTTGAAATGAATTCTTCACGAAAGCATACGTCATTATGACCATTTCAAAAATAAAATATTTTGATAAGTATTTTTCAAAAATACTGCACACTTTTCTGAGCAATTCATGCCAATAATACTGCACACAAACGTGATCATTCATTTCAAAAATACTGCACACAAACGTGATATTCATTTCAAAAATACTGCACACTCATTTCAAAATATTGCACATTCATTTCAAAAATACTGCACACTTTCATGAGCAATTCATTTCAAAAATACTACACACATTTTCGAGAATGTCATTTCAAAAATATTGCACACAAACATGAGCAATTCATTTCAAAAATGCTGCACACTTTTCTGAGAAATTCATAGAACATGCAAAGACGGTTGGAAAAATTTCCTGACTCGGAATATGGGAGTGATCCTGTTATATCCAAAGGTGAAAAACGAACAGAACATTCCAATAGACCCAAATGCATTCGACCTGAGTTTGAAGAAGGCGGTGAAAATGGTAGAAGGAGAAAAAGAAGGAAAGAAATTAAATTACTTCGAATCAATTCCTTGTTGTCACCTTGAAATATTGTCTCTGGTCTTTGATTTCCCCTGGAATCATTCTTTCCCCAGATTCAATTTCAATTCAATGATTTTCCATTTTCTCAGGAATAGGAACTGACGAGCAGATTTATCGTTCTGCCCTGTCCTCCATTTCCAACGGGAAACCTTCCCAAATATGATTCAACTTCCCTAAAGCTGTCGGGGAAACTTACACAAGTGTTCGATGACGAACAGAGTGACACATGACTGAGTGTAACTTACCTCGCTTTCCTTCGTTTTAATTTCTTTCGGTTTTACTGTTGGATTAGTTATGGCTGTCGGAGCTTTTTGAACTGTTCCTTTTCCTTTCCTTTGGCGCCGTTCACATCCTGAGTCGTTTCTGTTTCTTGATTCGTTTCGTTCCTCCTCAATCTCTCCAGTTCTACTTCGTGTGAGATCATCTGTTTCGTATTGTACGAGAAGGATCGACTGTTGCTTTGGTTCGTCAAGTTAAAACGAGTCAGATCATCGATGTTCCTGAAACAATCATGTAAAACAAAGATCTCAACTTGATACTCCAGATCTCCTCCTCCTCCTCCTCTGTTCACTAAATACCCTCAACAGAAACAATTAAGTGCGTAGACAACTCACAATCTGTAAAAGCTATAAATCTAAGCACCCAATTGTAAACAATTCATTTCAAAAATACTGCACACAAACATGAGCAATTCATTTCAAAAATACTGCACACAAACACATTTCAAAATACTGCACACAAACGTGATCAATTTATTTCAAAAATATTGCACACTTTCATGAGCAATTCATTTCAAAAATACTGCACAACATGAGCAATTCATTTCAAAAATACTGCACACTTCATGAGCAATTCATTTCAAAAATAGTGCACACTTTTATACGCAAGTCATTTCAAAAATACAACCATTTCAAATGTGCAATCTGTTTCAAAAATAGTGCACACTTTCATGAGAAAATTGTTTCCAAAATACTACACACATTCTCGAGCATTTCATTTCAAAATACTGCACACTTTTATACGCAATTCATGTCAAAAATATTGCACACTTCACTGAGGAATTCATTTCATAAAACTTTTTCTTCCAGCCAAGTTCTGATTTTCACTTGAACAAGATTCTAGCATATAATCTCTACATTACCTAGATTAACAGTTTTGTTCTTAACACAAGTGTGCACAATTTATGAAATGAGTTATTCCCAAAAGGGTAATATTAATGAAATAAATTTTTGTGTGCATTACTTTTGAAATTAAGTCTTCTTAAAAGTCTACGAAAACGTAGATGTTGTTTCATTTTGACCAGTTCCCAATTGCTGATGTTCAGATCATCTAGATAATTTGCAGTTTATCTGAGTAACTTTTCGCACGTTAACGAATCGCTTCAGTCAATTTTTGTTTTAATAGGCATGAAAGAAATGTGCTGAATCAGCTCAATCCAGTGTTAGAGGAACTTTTAACTAGGAGTAACATTACCAATTCCAATAGGGGTAGAAAGGGGATGAACTTACGGATCCAGCTGATAGAAGTAAGTTCCATCCGGCGATCTTTGCTGGATAAAAGTCAAATTATAATCGATCATAACGTCCAGGAGATCCTTAAAGTCCTTTCGTTCCTTATCGTTGAACAGGGTCGGATTGACAGGTCGAAAAGACGGGAGCAGGATGACGTTGAACATGGGCAGGACATCCAGGAGAGTCACGTTTCTTTGACTATAACACCTCAACGACGGTTCGAGACCGCGTAAGACATCGCTGAGGATCTGTTTGCACCGCGTTTCCTTCACGTGATTCTGGAAAGCAGAAGAAAATATTTTTAAAAAATCAAATCAAACATGGAGGAAAGCCATACCGCAAAATTCAGAAAAGGAAGAGAGGGCCAGGGGCGTAGGGAGGAGTTTTAATTTATTTATGTAAGTTGATTCGAGAAAAGAGAAAGAGAGAGAGAGAGAGAGAGAGTATCAAGCTAATGCGAACGTATCAAAGATAATTACTTAAGTTTATGAAAGTGGCGTCTGTTCCATGACGTGTTACATTGAAATAATTAATAATATGAAACAGAACGGCATCGTATTTCCGTCATCCGTGTTAATTATCGCAATTAATTCTTAGTTTTATTTGACGTTAGTCATCCGATTATTTTTGAATTCCTCGAGGTAAAAACTACTTTGTTTAATCATTTCCGAAATACTTATTCAACTCCCCGCCCCGCCCCGCCCCGCCCTCTCCCATCTTCGAACAAACTCGAATTATTACCTTCCTCCAGGTCGCTGACAAATTGGCTTTCTCCCAACGTCACAAGTAAAGACCTTCCAACAATAATAATGTTGAACATCTACAGTTTGTTCTCTTCATATTAATTTTTCAAAAATACTGCACACTTTCAACATTATTTTATTTCACGACTAACAACGCACTCATGTCATTAATTTTGCACACTTTGCTGGTATGATACATTTTACGCAAACACTCCCTCCTTTAAAGATAATTCAGGTGTGTATTTCAAAAATACTGCACACTTTTAGGGGTATTTCAGGGCTATTTGAGCGACCTACACAACACGAATTCACTTTATACATCACTCATAGTTCTGAAGAGATGTTTTGAGACGAATTGAAATCATAAATTGTGCAATATTTATGAGAAAATAATATGAACAACAACGTGCATTACTTACGAAATGAATTCATACTGAGTGTGCAATATTTATGGGGTGAAATTTACTTGACTGTGCAGTATTTATGAAAGAAATTCGCATGAGTGTGCAGTATTTATGAAATGAGTTCAATCCATCGCATCAGTGTGAAATATTTATGAGAAAAATTCATTTTGGGTGCAATATTTATGAAAAATCAATTTCGATCCTGCAAAATTTTTAAAAATTTCATCTTGAGTGTGCAATATTTATGAAATGAGTTCTCCTTTGAGTGTGCAATATTTTTGAAATAAATTTTCCTAGAGTGTGCAATATTTATGAAAGAAATTCACATGAGTGTGTAGTATTTGTGAAATGAGTTCAATCCATCGCATGAGTGTGAAATATTTATGAGAAAAATTCATTTGAGTGTGCAATATTTATGAAATGAATTCCTGGTGCAAGTGTGCAATATTTCTGAAATGAGTTTCCCTTGAGTGTGCAATATTTATGAAATAAATTCTCCTTGAGTATGCAATATTTATGAAAAATCGATTTCGATTCTACAAAATTTTTTAAGTAATTTCGTCTTGAGTGTGCAATATTTATGAAATGAGTTCCCCTTTGAGTGTGCAATATTTATGGGTTAAACTTATTTGACTGTGCAGTATTTATGAAAGAAATTCACATGAGTGTAGTATTTGTGAAATGAGTTCAATCTACCGCATCAGTGTGAAATATTTATGAGAAAAATTCATTTGAGTGTGCAATATTTATGAAATGAGTTCAATCTGAGTGTGCAATATTATAAAAGAGCTTCCCTTGAGTGTGCAATATTTGTGAAATAATTCACCTTGAGTGTGCAATATTTATGAAATGAGTTCTTCTTGAGTGTGCAATATTTATCAAATGAATTCCCTTTTAAGAGTGCAATATTTATGAAAAATCAATTTCGATCCTGCAAAATTTTAAATAATTTCATCTTCAGTGTGCAATATTTATGAAATGAAATCTGTACACACCAACGACGCAACCTTAAGTAATTCACGTCTCACTGTATGAGAAACTTCGTTTTCCGAGTCAAACATACGCTAACTTCGATCCACCTCGGAGGAAACTAATTCGAAGGGCTTTCGAATGGAGCCGAGACCCAGGACGAAAACTCGTTAATTTTAAAGGTGTTCACAGGCCAAAGGATATACGAGAGCCCCCCCACTCCCAGCCCCGTGTGTGTAGGGGGCCTGGATAAAGAGAACTCGATCTCACATGATAAGTTTCGCGCTTGGCTCAGATATAAATGAATTCATAATTGATTGGCCTAATTTCCACTTGTTAACGCACACGTGAAAAGGTTACTTATCCGGAGATTAAGAGGAAATCCGGGGGAAAACGTGAATTCTAATTACCTTTAAAGTTTCTTTGATTTTCAATTCAAATCGCAAGGATTTCGCGCTAGATCACTTTGTCAAAATGCGATCGTAGAAATTAACAGTTAAATGCATTTGGCCTTTAGAGAGAGAGAGAGAGGAGGCAACGCGATGCGCTCGAGAATTATTAAAGTTTCTCCTCAATTATCTTTGTAAGCTTTTAATGATTCGTTTTCAGAGAGAGAGCTTCCAAGTTTCATACATTTGAAAGCGATTTCGAATCCGTTATGACTCTAACAGACGATCGAGAAAATCTTGTCAGCTGTGCTTCTATTTTACACCGGTAGGTGCACTCAAAGACATACTCAATCTACAATATTACATATTTATACATCTTATATACATAACGCACCGTTCAAGGTCAAACTCAAGGTCAGAACAATCTGACTTCCATGCGACAGAGCAACTACATCAAAAAACATTTTCGCTGCTCATAGTTTACGAATCAACTGGGGACCCCAAAATGGTCGACAATGTATCAACCTAATGATAACACTAAATTGACCTAACTACTGGTAACAGTACTGGTGGGTAGCAACCTAAGACCAACAGGGACAAAACCCTAAAGTAAAAGGCATCCCGGGCCTAATAAATTAAAATAGATGGAAATAATATATATAATGATAATATTAACCCCTTGAGTACATTTCATGAGTTGATACTCATTTGTTGGGCCCATGTGATGACTCGAAATGTTCGTTCTGGTTCTTCATGACAAGAATTATTGGTACCATTTAGAGCAGAGGTTCCCAAATTTTTGTTTTATAGACCCCCTGCTTACCTGGTTTTGATTTTTGTAAATTTCTCACTGTAGTGAAGTAAATTTTTACTTTATAGGTAGTTTTATAAATAATGTATATGTCTTTATATTATAATATAGTATAATGTGAGTAAACAGTTACTATCAGTGTAGGTTTAGATCCACTATCATGGACCCCCATCTTCATTTCATGGACCCCAAATTTTTGCTGACGTAGACACCTTGAAGATTGTCACATACCCCTGGGGGTCGATATAGACCACTCTGGGAATTAATGACTTAGAGCAGGGATGGCGAACCTTTTTTGATGTCCGTGCCACAAAGGCCTAAAAATTCTTTTTTTATTAGGTGACGTGCCACAATAAAATTTCATTCGAAATGTTAGCATGATGAAAACTATACTAAGTATAAATAAATAAACAAATAAAAGCAATTCTTCTTTAAACAATTATATCTAATACGCATCTTTATATACTTCGAGAGAATCCATGTAATATTTTAATACTAAAATGTATAACTTGACGGTTACAGTTATCGTACTAAGATAAATATGCAGTACTACAAATTTATATACTAAATTATAAATTTAGTGGAGATGAATAATTTTTAATTACTTCTAAAAAAAATGATTTGGTTTTTGTGCGTGCCATTAAAATTTTCAAACGTCCCACTTGTGGCACGCGTGCCATAGGTTCGCCATCCCTGACTTAGAGGAACTTTTCTAGTTCTATCTATTCCCAAATCTAGGAAACCGAAACTAGCAATAATATATCTTGAATATGTTTTATTTTCGTTTTATTTCTTTATTAATTCAAAAAAGATTTTTTTCTCATATATACTATATATCATATATACCATTCTTGTAAGAGTTGAGTTTTAATTCCATTTTCCAACCGCGGGGGAACAACAGGATATAGAGGCGAACTCTCGAACCTCAGTCATTGCTTTAATAGTCAGGCACTTTAACCACTAAACCAGAAAACTCCCTAAGACTATATATATTAATATAATAAATTTGTACTCAAGAGGTTAATATATATATATGATTATCTGTTCATAAACATGCTGCAATAACTCTACATTTTCTATACATACAAAAGAGACTCGTTGACACCTAATTCCAACACCCACAACTCATGTCTCGTTTAGTGCGGTTCAAGTTACTCTCTACCCATTCCAAATAAATCTCACTTCAACAATATTTATACGAAGAAAATGAGAAAATGACTCGACTCAAGACGCAAAAGCTCGGAGAGTTTTCCGGGGAAACCACAAAACATCTAAAATTTTAACAACAGAAAACAAATTTGTTCAATTATAAAAAAAGACTAATTTTCTTAAAAAGAAAAACTGTCCGAATTCTTTAAATAATTTAAAATCTCTCCTCCTCCTCCTCCGTCCTCAGTCTTCTCTTATTCCCTTCAACCATTTCCGTTTAAATTAAAAAACAAAACAACAGCAAAAATAATAATAATAATAATAATAACCATGATAATGAACAAAGTGAAGGATCTGTCAAAAGTAAAATTCTTTTATCTTATTCGCATTAAGAAAAGAAAATTGTAATTATCGTTGGAAAACTCTTAAGGAGAAGGAAAAAAAATAATTTTTCCAACCCCTTCCCCTCGGAAAAACAAAGCTTAGGAAAAACGAGGAAAACAAAAATGAAAAATATAAAAAGTAAGATCTATTTTCCGGTTATGCTTTCTCTTTCTTTCATTGTTAATGAGGAGATAAATAATTGAGGTCCGAGTTGAAGAGGGAAAAGGGCGGGAGGAGGGAAAAGAAGAAAATAATTTTGAAAAAAAGGAGAAAAACGGAAAAACTCATTCGGATGAAAATACCGGGAAAAGTTTTTGTCAGCGACCGAGATTAAACCCTCCGGACGAAATTATTGGGCCACCCAAATGTTGGTGGTATCCTTTAACACTTCTATATATACATATATACTCCCATGCCTATGTGAGGAATTTATTTCATAAATCAAAGGTGTGCAAAGGGGTCGGCAAATTTTTATAAATTTCATTATGCCTGCCTGATTGTATAAAATTGTATAAAAAGTATACTCTTAAAATTATAAATAAAATTAGTATGTGTCATATTTGATGATGTTTTTATTGAAAGAAATGCGAGAACTATACATCGTATTTGTGAACATGTACTCAAGGGGTTGCCAAAATTTTTTTTCTCTCTACTGAAGGGGTCGTAATTGGAAAAGTTTGTGCACCACTGTCATAAATAATTCATTAGTTCAATCAAATAAATATTAATTTGTTAATATATTATTCATATAATTTTTATATAAGCTAATATTTTAATATTATATTTGTTATATTATATTTGTATTATATTATATTGATAATATATTCATATAGTTGAAATAATTCGACAGTCCATATTTTTATGGCCACGAATGCATTTCAGTATTAGATAATCGTGTGCATTATTTATGAAATAAACTACTCCACAAGTGTTTAAGCTATAAATATAAAGTTAAAGCCAATATTAACTCACATCAAAATATAAAGATGAACACTTCAAAAACATTTTAAACCTAAACCTCTACTCCTTAAGACTGGCGAACCACACCAATCCTTCAGCCTCATCCCTCCTGAATGAGCCCTACGACCAAAGACGACTTAAACGTCACACTAACACGCTTCTCTTAGTTCTACCTTTACTTCTTTCCTGATTCCTTCCCTGTCCTTCATCCTAAAACCTTCTTCACCCACTGCTCTGACCCTAACGCCTACTAACTTTCCCTACCTTTCCCACTAACGATCAAACCCAAAACCACTTCTAGCTTCTATATCCGCTCCTGGGGCTAAGATACTGGTCTGTTACCCAGTCAAAATCCGGCTCACAACTAGACCAACTACAGGTACTTGGAGACAGGTGGTAGTTAGTGCGGGTAAAAGAAAAAACGTGAAACTCATTTCCACAAAGGTATAGCAGTTTGCATAACCTACGTTAAGTGGTTAAGGATCAACATGTGCGCTAAACCAAAAACAGTCTACCTTTTGAATTTTAAATGAGTCAAATTGGCTCAACCCAAAAATGTAGCGTTCCAGCATAAAGGAGAACAGATAAACTTTGATTTGGCAGGTTTGTGTAATTTTTATTAAACAATTAAGAGGTGGCAGGGAGGGAGGAATGAAAGGAGAGGAGAGAAGAGTTGGCCCGGCTTCACGTTCACACCCTGTATACAGAAGGAATGTGGTTATGAATTTTTAACGAAATGAAAAAGGTTTTTCGTAGTCTGGAACGGCACTTCCCAGCCGACATGATTGTTAATGTAATTTTTCAAAATTTTACTACCTGGAAAAATTGTGTTAAAACGTGATAGCATTCCCGTTTCCTGTCTGCTTTTTCCTTATTTCCAAATTATGTTTACGGAGTAGTTTGATCCTTCTTAATAATTTAAGAGCCTTTCCATTTTTTAAACAGGTCTCCTCTTACCTTTCTACCCCCACCCCGCTCTATCCTCCATCTCTTCCTACGCGCTTTCATCCCTCCTGACCAATTTTCCATCCACGACACACTTTCCTCCCCAATAATACCTGTTTTGACATCAAATTTACCTTTTGAATATATTACCACAAAATACATATTTATACTGAATTTTATATTATTACAATATATATTGGAGTTTAAATTTCCCTCTTCACCTTTGGGTATAATAGGATTCGAACTAATGACCGTAACTAGTACAGTCAACTACTCCACCTACGACTAAACAACACTCCTCCAGCACACAACTACAAAAATAATTTCAGATTGTAAAGTAGTATTGCCAACATTATCATAATAAATTCCACGTATAATTCATTTCATAAATACTGCACAAATGTAACCGACATTCATTTGATTCCCAGTCGCGTTGATTTCCAACTTCTCTAATATTGTGTACAGATAAATGTGACGAATTCATTTCAAAAGTAATGCACACATGGGTTTGTTCCATTTATTTTGAAAACTAACAAACCTTTCCTATCCCATATTGCCCCCCCTCGGGCATTGCGCCTTACCCCACGATCCCCAAAACGGATGGCGAGTCCATTGTTAAGTTTATCCATTTCGTGGGTGTTTAAGGGGGAGATGGAGGTCCACCCAGGCAGTGTCCCCTGTACCTGGGTAAGGCTACCTACTCGGGAGAGCGCCAGGTATACTCCGTTCACGGCACAACTCCCCTGTACCACACACCCCATCAGCACGGGTCGCCTAACATCTTAGGATTGGGAGGCTGATTGCAGTGTGAAACCACTGGGCGGTGGGGTCGCCACATCCCTACGCATCATTTCATAATTAATGCACACATGTCTCCAATTACTTTTTTTATTTATTTAACGGATTGACTGACTCTGTTGACTTAATTTCTTTCATAAATAATGCACAAACCATTTCGTCTCAAGACAATCCTACTACAGGTTCTAAAGAAGCGCCAATCCGATTCTTGGCTCTGTTGAACAGAATCTACAGATAATCATGCGTGGTGGTAACAAACAACGGAGATGGGAGGGAGATGTATCACGGGAACATATTTTAGAGATTCATTACCGAAGATTTAACCACCGAATAAATTTCAACTTCCAACAGAAGTGATTCAGAAATAAACAATGGCGGAGAAAGAAAACGTTATAAAATGAGCAAAATGATAAATTAGACGGGCGATTGTTCTTTAAGCAACAATTCCCTCATAATCATTAAGCTAAAACGGAGAAGCGTAAGATTTTCGAAATTATTTACAGCTCATTTTAAAACACTAAACCGTCCACATATCACGGAGTTAAGAAAACATTTTAATCAAACGAAAGCTAAGTTTTCCCCGGGTAATAGATAAATAAAACGGCTCAAGAGGAAAAGGAACAAAAAAAAGAAGTTTACCATATAAATCACTTTACCCGGCCGAAACTTTGCAATAATTAAGGGAAACTCTCTTTAGAATTTATCATGAAAGTTAAAAATATGGTTTCCAACAGTGCGCATTCCGCCAAAAGTGAATTCTGATATGATGACAAAACTTTTAACAATATTTCTCCTTCTTAACCATCAACTCCGACTACAGCAAACTCCTTCCTCATCAACCAATTCTGACTGTGGAAACTTTTAAAAATTATTTATTCCAACTTTCCTCTTCTCGAATATTCCTCTCGACTACGGGTCCATTTCGATCCTTTTGCAGCATCCCTCCTAGCATACAAACCTCCGATTTGTCTCTCTACTCATTCAATCCCTCTTGCGTATAACAGGTGTATTTGAACTCACAACCATAACTACTTTCAAGCACTAACCACTAAACCACAGACCTCCCGTTAACTTAAACTAAATTTATTTCATAAATAATGCACACTCACAACAAGAATTCTTCTATATTAATAGATAATGAAGACCCTACGAAAAACTTTTTTCCAAAATTATTGCACAAAAAGAGATTTATTTTAGAGAGTTCATTTCAAAAGTAATGCACACTTCAACACAGAATATCCAATAATATAGTATATATATACATAAACCATAAATAATAAATATACATAATAATGTATATATACAATGTATATAATATAATGGTATATATAGATAAATATAATATATAAACCATATATATATAAATACCATAAACTATACCATAAATAAGAGTAGGCCTATATATCTAATTAAAGTTTGGCATCTGAAGTACTAAAGTACTGACTACAGCACAAGAAACTCCGTTAATATACTAAAAATATTTTCAATTTATACTAAAATAGGATGCTGAAGTACAGTAGTGTACGCCAGGAGTCGGCAACCTATGACCCGTGGTTCACCGAGTGACCCATTTGGTAATTTCAAGTGACCCACTTTACCTCCAAAAATGAAGTATAAGATATACAAACTTTTTCCCCAAAAAATTTTTGTCATACCAAATTTGAATTCAGTATAACATATAAAAATATCAGTTAAAGCCCCACCCCGCCTGACTGGATATGGCCGATAGTATGCGGAACGCAGCGACATTGTCCTGTCGCTGTTTTAATACGTAAATACCTCTGACCCGAACGTCTCTTTAATACTCGCATTTTGGTTGATTTGACCCACAGCCAAAAAAGGTTGTCGACCCCTGAATTAGGCTATAAATTGAGTATTAAGGAACAGGTAACTGGACAATATGGCAGTCAAAATTAAGTCTTCCTACAAATTTGAGGGCTCCTAGTTTACCTATATGCGGTCCACCAAAAAATTTGTCAATTTGTCATCTGGAACTTTCCGGGTTATAATCTAACATGCGTCACAACTCCATACTCAAGCACTTTAACCTCTACACCAGGCCTAGATAAATTCTCCATAAACTTAGACAACAGCAAACTCCTCCCTTATACATCGATTCTATATATCAAAGCCAAAAAATATTTTTTTCCTTACATTTCCTTCACAACTTCACAATCCTAGAGACTCCTGCTAAAGGGGGTAGTCCAAGAAAACCAAAAAAAAAGTTTGTGGACGTACCGGGAAAAGCCGAAAAGGATTATTTTACCGGGAAGCAATCATTTCCGTGACATATGAAATAGAAAAAAAAATGAATAAACATTACTAAAAATTTATAACTTTTTTCTTTTACGACTTACCGCGCCTAAACGGGATTTAAGATGTCGCATGTATTACGTCTTTTAAAGCCGACACTAAAAATAAATAAATAAAAAGTTGAAAGCACCCCCAAAACACCGAAGAAATTATTGTCATGTGCCGAGTGGAAATAACCATCATTGGGCTCACTCCAAACCCTAACCCGCCCTTTATTTTCGGAGATAAAAAAAATTCCACCGCCTTTTAAAAATTCCCTTACAGCCCAAAACCACAACAGAAACCAAGAAGATAATGACATTATTGTCGAAACGGCAATTATGATCCTAATAAACCAAGTATAATTGCAATTATTTAATGATAGAACCAAGAATTTTGATTACATGGCTAAGTTTAGTGAAATGAGTCATTTTGACTCCTACAACAATGCTGACATTTTTTTGGGGGGGCAGGGGGAATTAATTTAAATGAGAGACGTTACTTAAAGACTTCCCAGAAAATATTTTCATGAATTCTGTTTCATAAGAATTTGTTGTATACATACAACACACAGATTTATTGTATAAGATCCTGTATACTTTTAGAATGAATTCGTTTCATCCATAATTCGCACTTTTGGGTAAAAGTTTATGGCTTTAATATGGATTTATGTTAAATTGGTACACCTGCAACTTTATTTATGATAAGATAATTAAAAGGAATTGGAAAAGTTATCCATTCAAAACTTTCTGTCGTAAATTTTCAATAAAACAATAAAATCTCTGTCCCATTATATATGTATATATATTCACAGAGAGAGAGAGATCACATACATATTACTAAAGTATATGTATACTAATGAATGAAACCTTTAAAGTGCTTAAGTGCAGAAATGTACTTTCCTATAAAAAATAATTATCTATCTCATACATCCATGTCTTTTGGAAAAGTCAGAGGTTCTGGCGAGGATCCATGTAAGCGGTTGAAGTTAACGAAAAATAAGACGTCGGCGTGTCAGAGGAAAAGCAGAAGACGGTCTAATTATCTATCTATAATAGATTACTGAGATAGTGTGTATATTAACTAGGAGGATGCATTCAGGTGCAAAAACGTCTTATAAGAAACTCATGAAAATAAGATCTAGTGGAACAACAGCAAAGCTTCTCTTAACCCAGAGATCAGCACAGTGCGGCTCTTTTACTCCTTAGCTGTGGTTCTTCCACAAAATGTGTAGGTCCAGAGTATCATTTATAAACTAAATATTATCTTTATATAAGTATGATACCAAGCTTTATTTAATGTACCGTTTATTAGGCTAAGATTTACAGTATTTACCAAAGGAGAGCTCGAGACCCAGAGGTCTATGACATCTTATAATATAAAAACATATACAAAGTACCTATGAAGCAAAAATTTACTTGACAACAGTGAGAATGTGCCTAATTAATTTGTTAAAAATGTCTCAGCAAAGCATTCCTCTACAGCAGTGATTTCCAAAGTGGTCTATATCAACCCACAAGGGTGTGTCATAACCTACAAGTGGTCTACGTCAGCCAAAAAAAAATTTTTGGGCCCATGTAATGAAAATGGGGGTTCACGATAGTAGATCTCAACATACACTGATAGTATCTATTTACTTACATTATACTATCTTATAATATAAAGACATATACAAAGTACCTATGAAGCAAAAAATTTACTTGACTACAGTGAGAAATTTGTAAAAGTCTGGTAAGTAGGGGGTGTACCCAAAAGTGAACAACATGGCAGGGGTCTACAAAACAAAAATTTTGTGAACCTCTGCTCTATAGGAGAGCTTAAAAAATGGCTCCCTAAATAAGTCAAATCGCTATTTGAATAAATCTCAAATTTCAAAATCTTCCACTTTTGGTATGAAGAGTTTGCTGATCACTGTCTTAACCCAACACAATGTTGATTTTTGATTTATGTAGTTGTTTGACATGTTTCTTACAGGCTAGTCAAAAAAACCAAAACCACAAAACGAATGTACACCCACTGTATACAAACTCAACAATAAGTATATACAGATACATATATCTAGAATTGTTGTAAGTTAGCAAATCTCAGTTTTCTGAAACCACCTAAAGAACCCAAAGAAGATACAAGTTTAGAGAAACAACACTTAAGAACAAAACCTAATACAACCTTATACACTTATACAACCTTAAGAAGTTTAAAGAAACCAATTGATACAATCAAACAATCAACAAATTCATGAAATCTACTATACACCACACAAAAACCAATTTGCCACAAACAATAACCAACATTAAAGGGAACAAAAAAATTCCTCCAGGACTCTCATCAATGATTATGACCTAACCAATCGTGAAACGATGTAAACCCAACGTTAAAAAGTTTGCATAGTTTGATACATCCACATACATAAATTATGTTTCAAAAAACTTCTCATCTCCCCCGTCTTCCTCTAAAAACACAAAATCACACTTTATTACGAGTAAATAACTTCAACATCTCCATCACCATTAAATATTCACTGCTGAAATGGTTCTTTTCCGGAAACCACTAAAAAATTCACAAGGACATCCAAAACTAGTTTCCTCAACCTCCACCCTCCCCTTTCTTCTTTCTCTTTATAGAATAAAAGGAAAAAAGTTGATAATAAGCGACAATTGTGAGCATTAAGGTAAAGAAAAACAAGCTCCAAGTCCTATTTCTGACCGATGTGAGAGAGAGAGAGAGAGCTGAATGTTTTATGAGGCGGGATCAGTTGCAACATGTCTCCATTCTCAACTTAAAACAATTATCCCACTCTAAATTATCCTTCTCTCTCTCTCTCTTATCTACTTGGGTTCTTTAATTATTCATAGAGAACTTGAAAAGAAAAAGGATGACGGTGATATCTTCATCATTCTTGATGCCCATCATCTAATTATCAACAGGAACTGAAAACAAATTACAATTATGGATGGTTTTCCCTTCCTTCCGTTCTACAGTTGCAAAAGTAATCAGCGAGATGTTTGCTAAAAAGAGAAAATAAGAGAATTTTCCTCAAGAGTGCCAAACAAATATTTTATAAACCTGAGGGTTTTGCTTTTTATGAAGGATCGTAAAGATAAGAACGCATTCAACGGGATTGCCGGCTCGCTACAATTTCCCTGGTTTATACCTCCCCGGAAAAAATAAAACATTCAAAAAAAGGTAATCTGCTTTCCACCTCGACCAATCCCAAAGCTGAATAAAATGTTATGAATAATATCATTCCGCTTGGAGAATGTAATAACTTAATTTCGAAATTGACTTAACTTACGGCCGCCATCTTTGAAATAATAGCCACGATTTTTTTACTCTCCTTATTAAGCCCTGACCAAAACAAGATAAATAAAGCAAAAAAGGAGAAAAAAATTCTTTTTTTACCAAGATGAAATTGCGTAGAAACGTAATAACATGATTACTCTTTAAATTACAAACTTGAATTTTGTTAACATTTGGAAACGGAAAAGATGAAAACTCCACCGCCATCTGTGAAAGGGAGCGTTGAAGTACTTTCGGAATCGACAAATGAAAATGGCTGCGATCTGGAGAGAAAACACGAAAACTAAACTCCTCCATTTTTGTAGTATTCCACTCTTCTGTTTTAAACAAGGTTTTAATTCCTTTCAAAAACCTTTTGTCAATTTCAGCTCATCTTTTTAAACCCGACATTTTTGAAAAATCAACTCTTCCAAAAACCAACCACATTCAAATCAGGAGTAAAAAATAACCGTTGCAGTTTTGAAACGTCCACTTTTCACTTATAAAAACACACTACTACAAAAGTTAAAAATGATCTGGACTATGCTATTAAAATTAAACACAAAACTCACCTCATATCCAGCACTGGGATATGTGATCTTCCAAAAGGTGTTCGATGAAAACAATAAATGCCATGCAGCAAAACTATAAGGTAAGTATGGTAGCAACATATAATTCTGATTTTCTTCACACTGGTGTCTAACAAGTCAAACCAACTAAACCACTCCAGTCCTGACACAACAGATCCTATTGTTCCAGTAGATTTTGATTTTAAAAAATTTTCATAGACTCCCTGTATGAGTCGATCATAATCTCCAGAATGCTGACACATTTGTACTATATACTGTAATTTGTCCCTGGAAATGGGTGAGAATAATGTGAGCAAAAATTAATATAGAGCAAAAGAATTGTTAAAGAAGGTAATAGTGAGTTCACTTACATTCCTTTTTTGCTGTAGTTGATGTTTGATGAAATTTCTTCATGTGTCGCTTTGTTCAGAGTATTTAAAAACAGGCCTGTCTTTCGTACTGGAATGTGAAAAATTTCTTTCCACATGTTAAACACACCTTTCTGAATATCTTTCTGTCCTATGATACTTTTGATCACATCTGTTGATTTAAATCTTTGACCATTTTTTATTTTAAAAAAGTGCAAAGTAGAAATACAAGATCTTATATCATTTTGAGCTTTATCACAGAGAATTGTTAGTGTTGTCAAATCAGTCTTAATCTCTTGCTTCCTACAGATTTCCAACAGTCTTTGAGCTAGTTTAGTAGATGAAGTCTGAGGGAAATGTACTACAAAAGCTTGTTGTCTCAGCTGTCTAAGGGATGGCGTGTAAAGTTCATTACAGATACAAATAACAGGCCTCTTGACAACTCCACTCCCTTTTTCCTTTTTATCCTTTTTCGATTTCTCATTCACCTTACCATTGAGGTATTTTAAAAGGAATTCAATAGTCGGTGCAGGAGCTCCATCAATTTCATCCAGTATGAGGCAATTCGGTTTACAACTTCCCATCACAGATTTCATTTTGGTAGCTGCATCTAACTTAGAACTAAATGCTTCCACAGTTCTGTCATCACTAGCATTCACTTCGATAGTGTTATAACCAGCTAACCCAGCTACTACATGTGCTAGTGTGGTTTTGCCCAAACCAGGTGGACCACAAAGTAAAGCGATTTTATAAAATGGCCTCCCATGACTGTCTAATTCTTTGTGTATATTCGACAATTCATTTTTTTCATTATTAACACTTTTCAAAGGTTTTATTTTAGGCTCTTTGTTGAAAACTGCTTTGTCCCACATTTTCAGCCAATTTAATAAAGTCCTATTAACAGCTTCATCACTAAGGAGATCAAAATATGTTTTCGGTTTATACTTCTCCACCCATAAGTCAGAGCCACCAACTGATTCTTCTTCTAAATCACATTCTGCATTAACAGGGTCATTGTTTCTTTGTAATTCCTTTAATGTTTCTTTGGCTAAATGTTTTATATTAGCATATGAAGGCAGTAACATGTAAGAACTTCTGTTCCATTTAATTTTACTGAAATATGAGGAAATATCAGCTAATCCACCATTATTAACTTTTACATAAATCCTTTCCCCAAAACCATTATTAACTGGCATGAAAGGCCACTTTGGAACTCTTATGGATGTTGTGCCAAACTCATAACACGGATCCAAACGATTTGTCGAGTCATAGTACTCAGTGTTTTTGTGTTTTTTGGGAGGGCGTTCAATAACCTCCAAATCTGAACTGATTCCCATCAAAGACTCTGAAGACAGACACCTTTTAGCGTTTGTTGTAGCCATTTAAGGTGACTGATTTCTCTATTTGGTCATCAATATTTAAAATCTTACTTCTTTTACTACTGTCCTCTTGTATTTCTTCATCCAGTTCGTCCAAGGGTGGTGAATCAAAGTTGAGAGAATTTTTCGATTTTCTGGGTCTTGAGTCATAATACTCGAGTAACATTTGTTCCTCCATTTCTTTCATGGCTTCCATTTCTTCCTGATGTAGGAGATCGTATTCTTCATCTGGATCTGGGTATTCGTCCATTTTTGATGTGTGAACCTTCACAAAAAAAGAGAAAAATTTACGAAAACGCTGTCAACGACTTAGGTTAAGTTTTGTATTCTGATTTGGCGCGAACTGCGTTATGGCGCATGCGCTCTATCACTGATTCACGAGTCCCAACTTCGAAAATACTTATCAAAGGTCAAAAGAGCCTTTAAGAACATTTCAAAATGATGTGTTGTCTTATAATTTGTCTCTTTCAACCACGTCGATAAGTCTATCAAGTCGGAGTAAGAGAAAGTTATTTGAAACATTCAATCGAATCTCATTCAAGAAAGCAGACGACAAGGTCACTTGATCGCTAATCAAATTTCGTGTCATGCTTTCCGGACGGTTTTAAAAATTGTTAATTTCATTTCAACTTTTAAATTTCATCAAAATAATAATGAGAAGTGTTTTTATAGACTATCCAAAGAAACATGGATCTATTATCCTCATACTGCTCACGATTTTGGTAATCCACCTTTACTCACACTAACTTCATTATATCTGTTATTAAGTGACGGTTACAGATTTTTATCTGAGATTTGAAGAGGATTATTAGTGACTAATTTAAAGTTTATTAGTGCAATAATTTTTATTGACAATTATTTTTACTGTTTTAGTGTGTAGGTTTGCATCAAGTTGACCTCTTAGTTACAAAAAGTCACTGCAACTCTGCAGAAAAACTGTTGATAAGTGAATATTACACACTTCACAGATACATAATTATAAATTCCTAGAAACTGATTATCTGTCTCTTTAATTTTCAGGTTGTAATTCACGAGCGACACCCGGTAAGAATAATTAGTGTAGCATTATACATAAAACAATCAGTTTCAAACTTTTTTAAGATGGCCGCCTAGTGAGGTATTCGAAGAGTAGACAAAATTTATGATTTACTCACCCTAAACCAAAAATATAAGTTAATAAGATAATTATTAAACGTTATGGAAGATAAAACGTTATTCTATCTGTTACTATCATTCGTAATAGCGGGACGAAGCTTCATTAATTTAATTAAATCAAACAACACGAATAATGATGGCGGAAGAGGGGATCCGTTGAAAAGCACCGCCTTTGATTAACATGGTTATTGTTTGGAAACGTCATTATCTCTATGATTTTTGGTTTGATCGCCATTTTCTTTTTTAAAAAAACCTTTTGGGCATAGTTAGTATTGGAGTTAATAGATATTTAGTCGTTGGTAGTCTCTTATCTATTTAATAACAAAATGATAACGACTAACACATTATTCATCCCTTTTGATAGAAAACATTATTGACATCCTTCGTCATTATTTTCGAATCATTCAAAGTAAAAAACAAATAAATAAACCTTTGGACACTATACTGAGTCATAAATAAATTCCAGTGAGTCTGAATAAATAACTGACAAACAAATTTCATAATTAATGCACACTTTTAGGATAAGTTTATTTAATAAGTTACGTCTGATTTCGTAGGGAGCGTGTTTCATAAGTATTGCACACATTTAGATGACTTTATTTCATAATTCCGGCTCTCTCGATAAATATAAATAAATAGGAAGTTATTTATGATTTGATGGAATAACAATTTTCCGTGGAGAAAAACCTGTTCGTCTAAAAATAAATTCAGGGGTTTATTAATAAACGTGGTCCTCGTTTCATTTGTCGGTCAACCGTGAGTTAGTATTGACGACGCCACTGAAAAACATTTTTTCAATGAGTCTAAAGTTGATATAATATGGTCCGCCGAGTAATTATGGTTAGTTGAATGTTGTCTTTCGTGCCAGAAGGTTTTCAACTGAGTTGACGCTTATCTCGCTTCCCGCGCTAACCAAGGATGCTCACTTCTTCAGTACCATAAGAGTACCATTTCTCATGTTTTTATTTATTTATTAATATCGTGTTTGGTAAAAGGTTGTGATGGCAGTTTATTTAAGAGTTACAATGTGATCGTTCGAACTTAGTAGTTTTATTGTTGATTTTAATAATAAACTCGACGATAATGACGTTTATTAAATTTAAATATATTTCCTTCGCGAGCAACAGCAACAGAAACTCGTGGTACTGGAGAAAGTAAATAAGAAATGGAATCACTGGAAACATTTTACGTGACGATGATCTTATTCATTTTGAATTCGCATTTTAACTGGTGTTACGCATTTGTTCTTCTTCCGTCTTCAGCCGCCGCCGGAAATTCAAGATTATTCGAGTTCGGAACGGGGCATTCATACCAGCTCACGAGCACGGTCGTGTTAAACGAACCGGCCGAACGAAAGGGAAAAGATGTCGGTTACCAAATTCAAGGTGATGTCCAGGTTGGAGTCGTGTGGCAAAACGGAGACGAAAGAAATGACAAACTGCTGGAGATCGAAGTGAGTTCAGTTCGTATTTATTTATTTATAGTTAGATAAACTATAGCGTGGTGTTATTAACCTTGCCGTGAATGAAAAAACAAATGCCATCAATGGTTACAAAATAATAATTTCGGTATTCAACTGGTGTTCCGATGATGGTAGGATTACCTGAAGAGCAGCGGGCACTGACCGCAAGATCAAGGTCTCTCAAAAAGTTAGTCATCCAACCTTCATTATTCATTTCTTTTCTTTTTTAAATAATCGTAGTAACTCAGCACTCATTCGGTCGTTTACATAACTGTCTTCCTCTTAAATTTTGAGTGCGTTACGGTACAGTTGGATGATTTGAATCCATAGATAAAGTAGATGAAAATTCTTCTAATAAACCATCGATGGAGTTGCATAAATAATGCGCGTATGACACCAAAAACCCACTCACTGGAGTTAACTTCTTTCATAAGTAATGCACACTTTCACGGAGGACAATATATATTATCTACTCTTAGCAAGATGACAATTCGTAAATATTGGTCCTCTTGTAGGTGTCCCAAATGCTGTTAGTGGTTCTTAAAATTTGTATCATTCTTGCACATTACGTTCCTCGATGGTGGATGTTCCAACATCTTTTTTGTACCACCACTCTGCTTCACTTTTTTTTTGCTTCTTCTTCTTTCCGCCTCCTCCAAATCTCCCTCATTTGGACTCTTCGTCTCCTTGAATCACGCTTTCCAGTCTCCAGTTTGTTCTTCATCCTGTTTAAGGTCTTGTTGTGTGATTTCCTGTTGGTCTTTAACCACCTTAGTTACCGGTTGTTGTAATTTTTTTTTTAATTTCAGTTAAAAGCTCCAAAGTTACTCATTAAATCACGGAAAACTCCAACACCAGAAGATTTCGATGTACATAAATCTGAACTGGAAAAATCCAAAAAATTTTCCGTTCCTACTTCACTGGAAAAATGGCCGAGTCATAAATGTCTACATAGAACACACAGAAGAGACATCTATTAGGAATTTAAAAAAAGGGATTTCAAGTATATTTCAGGTATAATTAATCTTCTGAGAAGTGATTACTTATACTTGTAGATGTAGGGCTAACTAATAGTTCATTAGGATCACATATCCAAGCAGAAGACACAAAATACTATCCACCTAATCATACCTCACAAATTTCTTTTAGTTTTAAGTTTAAATTCCGATCTTCATCCTTGAATAGAACAGTATGTGGGAGAGGATTCGGACTGAGAGTGGAAATCGTTTCATAAATAATGCACAGTTTTCGAAGAAATTTATTTGACTGTTGATAATTCATCTTAGTAAATCATCGTAATCACTGATTTCGATAGAGGTTCATAAAATTTTATTGATTCAGTCGTAAATAATGAAAACTGTAAGGGAGTTCGGAGACCCTTGAACTTCTTTATCTACAAAACTGAAGAACTCAGTCAGTCTAGGTCTTTATTTACATAGGAGGAAGAGAAACTTTTTTGTTTTTATCAACAGAAACTGTCTCAAATATTGGTTTTCTACAATAGATAAAAGCACATACATCCAGAGATCTTACAGTAGACAGAATGCGTTTCGTAATCTTATTAAATTCGCTGACGCAGTCATGCGTCTAAGACACTAATATGTTTCGCCCATACAGTCCATACTCTTCTCTTGTGCGTTAAAATCTTAGCGAAATATCTTTATGTATTTGATAGATGATGTCCTTATGTATTTAGAATAAGACGCTTAGTCTTCTTACAGTCGAAGAAGTCGAAGAAATTTTTCTAAAGCTTTTCGACAGTGAAGTGACCTGTCTAAAGCTATTTCGGCTTCATAAGCCGTTATGTCAAATATTTACAGCCTCTTGGGCATATTATAGTTTCATTTTCACCACTGACAATAGCAACAGCTATAAGAGTGGTGGTGGTGGTGGTTTGGTGGTGGTTTTAATCCGGTTTTTCACCCTTAAATTTTGGATATAACAGGATGCGGGAGGAGGATTCGAACCCACGACCATTTGCGTCCAAGTCAGGAACTTAACCACTACACTACTCCTCCCACGCAACAGCTATAAAAGTTCTGTATATGTTACGTAAATGTTATTGACTTTTTTTACGCGGTTTGTAATTAGTCAAAAATACAAGAATAGAAGAGAGTTAGCGTAGCTTCGGGTGCGCACAAAACAAGACCTGAGTTACGAGATCACAAACTGACGACGATTTCATATTTTCCAGTTCCAGATCTTAGATTTAGAAACCAAAGAAACGGATGCGTCTGGTGATTGTCAGGTCATGTACAAGACCATGGACGCATTTTCATTTAGTAAAACCAAAATCGAGTGTCTGACCTCAAAAGGACGTCCGGTTAGAAGACACCCCGATCCGATACTCAACGCAAATCTCACTTCCTCGAGGACTTCCACGTACAGACTGTCGCAGGATTTGTCAGCCATCGAATCCGTGACGACGTACGACCACCACGACATCAGGATGGCGATCAAGAAAGAAATCGGAGGTTCCGTTTACGCGACTCAACATTTAATCCTAAACGGTGGGTACGAGAATGAATGAAGACACTAGAAACCGGATGTAACAGTCCTTCTTTTATAAACCTTTGTACCAACCAGAACTTAAGCCAATCACCATCTTCAACCTTATCTAGACCGTTATGTTTTTGAATACTTTAAAATTGACGAATCATGTTTTGAGTTTATTTTCCGTTCTACCAAATTGTTTTCTTAATTCCACTACATTTACGGAATGAGTCAATTTGACTCTTATACAAAATCTCACGTTCCTGTGTTTAGGTTGTGTCCGCCTTGTTTCCGAAATATTCTTCTGTATTCAAGCTGATTTATAAATATTTTTGCCCTTACAAATTTCAATTATATGAGTCAATTTGGCTCCCTTTTAGTTAAAATAGATACACAACCAAGATTCATAATTCAGGTGTCAAGAGAGACAATAAGTTGAGATCTCTCTGTCGACTGTGACTTAAGAAGAAGAAGTCGGCATTGTTATATGAGTCAAACTGGCTCGTTTCATTACAAATACGAGTCATTGTATATATAAATCTAATGCTAACTTACAATACTTATAAACAAGGTTCCGGTTTTTAAAAACTTCAAATAATTTGGGCAGGGTCAGTTCCTCCACGTGTGATGACCACGTGGGAATTCCAACCAAA
Source organism: Columbicola columbae (assembly GCA_016920875.1). Lineage (NCBI taxonomy): Eukaryota > Metazoa > Arthropoda > Insecta > Psocodea > Philopteridae > Columbicola > Columbicola columbae. The sequence goes on along the minus strand of JADMLL010000009.1, from coordinate 6,680,257 downwards.
CTTTCTCCACAACCAGACTATAAATACTGTTCGTCTACGTCGGCAGTTTCTTTCATATTTAGATCCTCATTTTGTGTCTTTGACTAAATTGAAATAGATAATATGAACACCTTATTTCAAAAATAATGCACACTTGTATGGTCATCCTCTTTCCAAAGTTACGAGATGTTGTAGAAGGTCTTCAGAAATAAATTTCATTTTGATTCCAACATAAAACTTTCTTTTGTATGAGTCAACTTGACTCGCTTCATTTCTCAGCCTTAGTTTTATTAATATTTTTAGATAAGAAAGTCCAAGTCAACAGTTTAAAAGCATCGAGTGTGAACGAGGCCATTTACGAATTCGAAAATAGTAGAAAACTAAAACTATCCAAACACAAGTTGGAACTGGAACCGTTTTCACCGAACTGTGACAAAGAAGACTGTCCATCCTTACCAAAACTGCTAAAAGAAAATCGCGAACATCTCTCCGCATCTAGTTTAGGAACTTCCAAATCGGCAACAGCCTTCGTTAGATTGCTGTCGGCTGCTCGGACTTCGACCAAAGATGAACTGGCAAAAGCCTTCAAAGGAACCAAAAACAAGGAAATCCTGTAAGTCGTAGGCAGTTTCGGACGCCCTCACCATCTTTGCTTATCAAAAAAATTTTTTCCTTACTTCCAAATAATTGTTACAGTGTCCAGTTGTGCGATCTAGCAGGAGCCATACAGTTACCCGAATCTCACGAAATCATGATGAAAATTATAAATTTCGATGCTGACGAAGATTTCGACAAAATCGAACGCTATCTTTGGTCGCTAGCTGTTGGATCTCATCCTCATGAGGACGTTATCAAAGGTAACAAAACGAATCCGCACGTTTTGCATTTCATTTTAGCAATAAACGGTCGAAATAAGTGTGCATTACTTATGAAAGTAACAGAAACGTGCGTTATTTTTAACATTTCAGACATTTTAAAAAGAAGTCAAAGGACATATTCGAACGAAAAACTGTCGGAAACTCTAGTTTTGACGTTAGCGGCAATGAGTCACAGATTCGGCAAACTACCACGGAACAAGAACAATCCTCTCCTGTGGAAAGTCACAGAGTTCATGAGCGGAGAGCTCGAGAAATGCGAAAACGAAGACTGCAAATTGAAGTACCTGAGAGCGTTGAGGAATTTAAAGTGTCCGACCACGATCCCCGTCCTCATCGAACATTCGCTGAACGGGAAGAAGAAAGCGAGAGTGGAAGCGATGAAAGCGCTGCGGTCTTTCGAAAGGTCACTATGGTCTGATGACGTCATAGATGCGGCACAGAAAATCTATTTTCAAGCCGGGAAGAAATACGATTCGAGCAGTAGAACTCTTGCTCTGGATATCCTTCTCGAGTCGACAGCTCGCCCGGAAATCCTCAAGGAAGTCATCCATACCCTCGTCGAGTACGAACCTGTTTACGAAGTGAAACAGTACCTGGCTCAGAGGATCAGACAAATCTCCGAGAAGAATGAGGAATTCTCGCGATTGGTGAAATCGGTCGTGGATGAGTTCAGTCATCATTTTAACAATTACAACGTGAGAGCACCGAGAGGGCTTACGACAGCCTTTTCCAGAGACTTTGCTAACAGTCAGCACAGAAACGGAAGTCTGTCGACTGTTTTGGAAATATCCAAAGGCCTTCTTAAAAGGGGGATGGTTGATGTGATCATTGAAACCCCCGGTAAAACGACGACAAGTTTGTTCACGGTAATACCACTCACCATCCTCTTGTATTGTCATTTCAAAAGTAATGCACACTTTTATAAAGCATTACGATTAAATTTTTCAGCTTGGACTCTTTGCCGGAGGTCTCAGCTCCTTTGTGTCTTCCGACGATGACAAAGACGGCAATAATGAAGTAGATGAAGAGGAAGACACGGCAACAGCAGGAATGGAGCTGTCGGTCTTGGGTGCTCAAGTGAGACCTTTTGTATTCTTCAGCGGTCAGGGAGAACTCATGGGACATGTTTGGTCAGGAACGGCTTCAGAGAAAACACCCGCGTATCAGGTATATTGAGACTGGTGTTTGAGTTCTTGATGACAGAACTTTCAGATGATGGTCACCGCTCTTCTTATTTTTGTAGGCGTTGATCTTGATAATTGATCATCTGGAGCAAATCCCGTTACAGAATGGATTTCTCATTGAAATAGATGTTCTCGGCGGTGTGTCCTTCGATCTCTCCGGCCAAATTCAAATTAGCTTGTGGAACAGAAACGCTCACTCTCTAGTCGAAAAACGGTAAACAAAAGTTACCACAACAACTGAACCTCTTCTGGATTCTTTGTTCTTCAATTAAATTGTTAAATCTCCTTCCAGTGCGGGGATTTCCCTTCAGGGACGAATCGGGGTTGATTCGTCTTTCGTCAGAAATAAAGTCGAATTCAATTTCGCCACCGAAGTCAAACTCAACTTGCAGTCAGACATTAATTTCTACAGTGGCACCTCCCTCTGTATGCAACTCTCACAGCCAGAAGTCAACATGAAGTAAGCCATTTTTAACTAAACCTCAACAACTCATTCAAATAACTACCCAACTAAAATCAAAAATATAATTTCAGGCACAACGTTCACAAAATCGAAAGGATCCCAGGAGAAAAGCACCGCCTGCGAAGATCAAGGTACACTCAAGTGACCGTACCCCGGACGGACCTACGTTCTCAAAAGAACAACGAAATGTGTAATTTAATTTTTAATTAATTTCAATTAATTAAAATTATTTCAACGAAACCTAGTCATGGAACGTTAAGCAAATTAAAGATTTTGCTGATTAAGGTTCACCAAGAAAAGACTTTTAACGCTCTGAGTTCGAGGACCTGGATTGTGTTCATTCTGAGCTCGATAACCATTTTTATGTTTACTGTTAACACCCAAATTTACGGATGTTACACGGCTATAGTTCACATTTATAGGTGGACGGTCACAACAGGACCGTAACTTATGAGCTTAAAGCTGACAATCAATGACGTATAATAAATGATGTGCCTTAATTTAAATAATTTTTAGGCGCAAATTGTTTAGAAACCAAATATTTATATAAATTATGTCATTATCTATTAAATAGATAAAATATATTATATATAAATAAATTTTTTTAAGAACAAAATATAAAGATATTTGATTGGATGGTTGAGTTCATCTCCTTCCAGGGATTGGAGCTTAATTTCAAAGCTCATAAATATCTAATTAGCGCCATTTTGAAACTTAATTTTAGAGGATTAAATTTATCTTTAATTAGAGAAGAAAATTGGAAGGAGAATAAATTGGATGAATAATCCAGTGGGAGTTGTTAATTAATTAAAGCTTGGCTCGTAAGCAATATTTTGATTTCCGCTTCCGTTTTGAGATGAACCCAGGCTCAATTTTCTTCCCCAAAACCCAAACGATAAACAGAGTTCTACAGAAACAATTGGGTGTAGCGATTTGTAGTAGGCTGTTCACAGGGGGTCGTTGCCACCTTTATGACGACTGCCCGTTTTCCTTGTTTTAGGCTTATTATTGTTTCGGGAAATTTAGTTTTCCTATTGCCGATCATTTGTCACCTACTAAACACGCAATCTTTCAAACGTTCTTGCATAATTGATCACCGTCGAAGGTTCCAACGACTCGTTCCAATTCTCACAAAACAATTGCCGGTATTGATTTTGTATACTAACGAAAAGTTCTCGCTTAAAGGTAACACGGTCGTTGCTGACATCGTGTAGGTTATGAATCAAAACAGACATTTTCGTTCTGTATTTTGTCACTGCTATTATTCTTCGATAGCAGTTTTAGCTAAGTTAGCTGAGCTTCTTGTGGTAAAAATAATGCACACCTATACACCAAATTTATCTTCTAACTCTCCTCGTAGCTGTCTTTCATTAAAGTAAAACAGTATAACTGGAACTTTATTTCGTGTCATAGACGGAAGTGACATAATCAAAATTTAGATACGCAAGTTCATCATGGCACCAATCTTGAGTGTTTCCTGTAAATTTGTGTTTCTTACAAAAGGAACTGAGGGAATGTCTTTAAAACTATTTCATGTGTATCATATAATGAATATTTCATACATACGATGGGGGATGATGGGCCTGGCATACCCGAGGGTAAAAAACGGAATTAGGACTCAAACATTAAGTCATAATTTTCTCAGAATATATACTATTAAAGAAACAGCCTTCACGTTCTCATCCAACCCTCAAGAGTCCCACCTCCTTACATCAAACAAATTCCACTGTTTAATTATCAATTTTTAATTAAAAACACAATTCGGCATGAAACTTTCTTTCAAAGAGGAAAAAAACGGTTAAGAAAGAAGAAACATCATAAAATGACGGAACCACCCCACGAGAAAGGAGTACACAAAGCCATCAACTAAACATAAAATCCTCCGGTGAAACAAACCGGCAAATGAATATCGATTTTAAAGCCTCATTTTCGGTATGACGTCATGTGGGAACACGCCACTCTCCCACCAATCGGAGCAAACCTCTCTAATGACGTCAGCCAAAGGAAACCATTTTCCAAAGACCTGTCCCTGCCTATGGATAACCATTCGAACAGGAGGACTTCTTCGGGGGGTCGAAAGGAAACTACAGCAGCGCCCTTGCCGTAAAATCGTTTCGAAGGTTACACTTCCTTATAAGCTCAACATGGGGTTGGATTGATTTTAACGAGAATAGGCCTACACGTGGTGAAAAATTTACGAAATGCGAAACCTAAAAAGTCAAAGAATTCTTCATTTGGAGTGGAGAAGAAGCAGAAAAAAATTTTTTTTACGCGAAGAGATAATGTCGTGAAGTGATTTCGTTATCGAATTTCAGTGATAAGAAAAGCTCAGACTTGGACTTTAAGCCCGTCTGATGAGATCCTCGTAGTTAACATAATTGTTCTTTTAATTAAAAATTTTATAAATAAAGTTAACGTTTCCGATAGTTTATCGATTTGGTTATGAAACGGTGATGATATCGGTTCTATTGTTATCGAATTATTAATTGATTTGTTTATTTATTTATTATTTAATAAATAAAATGAGTAAGTTGGATCTTGGCAAACTAACTTGGTCTGGATTAGGTAAGTCTACTTCATTATATTCATTTTGACGTTTGTTCCGTTTGCCGGGTGGCCATTTCTCACCGGTTTTTGAGCTTAATTAACCAAACCAAACATCCTGTCTTTAACTGTCATTATTATTATTACTAACACCCACCTATTTCCAAATTTTTAAAATTTTTTGAGGCTTTGATTGACGTCGTTAAAGAAAACCCTCAAAACTCTGCATTGCGGTGTTTTCATTTATTAATTTATTTTTAAATTCTCCGGCATTATCAAAATTACTATAACCATTACTACATAACTAATATAATATAAACACTATCAATAATATATTCATTATACTATTAAATTATCACTGGATTAGTTTGAAACTCAAATGAGCTGTCATTAAAATCGAATCATCATTAAAAAGTCCCCAACGAAATGTTTTTGTTTAAATTATCTTAATTAGGTTTGTTGTTTACAAACAAAATAAATAAATTATTTATTAATGTAAATAATATTCACACGAATTTTAATTATCATACATAAGACATGATAACGGATCTAAATAAAAATTCCAGAAGCGTGGGGGCAATGCTTTAACCGTCATAAAGATGGAAACGTCGTAGCTATTCTTTGAGAGGTTCTCATTCATTTCATAAATAATGCACACGTTTGGGAGTTTATTTCTTATCAAAACACGATTCCATTTCAAAAATATTGCACACTCGAGAGGAATTTTTTAAATAAATAATCCACACCTTCGTGAGGGAATTTGTTTTACAAACAGTTCACACTCTTCTAGAGGGAGCATTTCGAAAGTATTGCACACTTTGATGATGAATTATTGCGTAGGAATTAACAAAAATTTTTTTGAGAGTTGAGGGCCCGGTTGTTAAGTGAACAACGCCTTACAGTCTAAGACTAATGCTGCTAATTAACATAAAAGCTTTGCAAATTGCATACTCATAAATTATTCATTTATGTCAGCTGATTTTGTTTTGAGTTGAATAAAGCTCCAGGATTAAGCTGACATAAACAATCACCGCCATTTTGTTTTTGTTTGTTTTGTGTAGGTGACATCTTAAGTAAAAAAAGGTTTCTGATGTAATTTGAGTAGGTGCTCCTCAGTAAAATCCTCCACTAATACTTTCCTTGATAAATATTTACACTTTTAAGAGGAGTTCCTTTCATAAATAATGCACAGCTTCATGAAAAACTATTTTATACACCTAAACCCCTCAAACTATTGAATTGTAATACACAAATTTGTGAGGAATTGACTTCATAAGAAGTGCACAGTGAAGTGATCAAGGAATCCATTCCATAAACAATCTGTGTTCATATTGAAGTATCTGTTTCAATGAACACTTCACACTTTCATGATAAATTCATTCAAAAGTACTGCACACTTCTCTGACAGGAGTTTAATACAAAATGCTTAATCCAATTTTCTATAACTATTGTTACAAACCTAAAGGAGAATGATTAAAAAAATAGGAGATAATTTGTAGTTACAAGGATAATAAGATTATCTAGGAAGCATGAAGGGAAGAGTAGTTACTCCTCCCCAAGATTAACCAAAATTATTGAGCAAACCTAACTTTCAATAATTGTTTTCATTTCTCCACCTTTTAAGATGAGAACTAATGATAATTGACAACTTGATATCCATCTTAAAATTAGATTATCAAAATCTACTCTTGAATAATTGGAACTGATTCTAAGGAATGATTTACACCAACTCTCACACAAACATGTTACACAAACTGACATATATAACAGATTTAAGAATGACTCAAACAAAATATTTGTACCAAAGCTGAGGAAAAAAATTTCTAAACAATTTATTGGTTGATTCTAAAACCAAGTTACAGTTGCTCCATTTAAAACAAAAACTGAAAGCCATATAAATAAACTTAAAACTGTAAGCATTCCCAAAGTTTTTGTCAGTGGCAACATAACCTTATGACAACATGGTTGGTTTTAGTCATGACAGCACACAATTTAAAACCAAAAAACAAATTTGTAACATACCTCAAACTTTCCCCAGTCAGCACAAACAAAGTGTTTTGTTTCTGAATAAATTTTAAACACAAAAAACTTCAAAATCGGGTTAAAACCTTTTACAAATGGTGTCAGATCGGTTTCACTGATGACGCCATTTTGGCGCAAAAACTGAAGCCTCCGCATTCTTCTTCCCCGTCAAAAGGCGAAACCTTCAAGATGGCGGCGAGTGTCTTCATTAGTTTAAAAGTTTTTTGGTTTGTTTTAGTTTTTCCTTTTTTTTGGATCATGGAAATTATTGTTTATTTTGATCCGCGGAAGGTAAGCAAAGATTATTTGTTGGAGTTTCTCCTCCTGCTTAAAAACAAAACCTTTCATCTGGATTTCCGTTATTAAAACTCCCCAATATCATGAATGTAGTGATAAAGGAATTACGAAATGAAATTCTTGGGTATTCTTTAAAAGTGTGCAGTATTTTTGAAATAGATTCCCACTAAAATTTGTATTGAAATGAATTCAGTATTACAATATATATAATTATATTCGAAATGAATTTATCCTAAAGGTGTGCTGCTTATTTTTTAATTGAGTTTACTAATTATGCTGTTGACCAAAGGAGTTCCTTTTACCTTTGTATACCTTCTCGGTGATGATCAATCAAAATGACAGTTCCGTGGAACACTGTCCTTGAAACTAATTTTCATCTCCGATGTCCCAGGAAAAAGATCAAATTTCTCAAATTATCGACTTTAAAAAAAAGGCCGTGGTCTAGTTCCAAGGTTGTCTTTGCGAGCAGAAACAAAAAGAAAAGTTCGTCCAAAAAGCTATAAAAGTCGCTTTAAAGAAAAAAATTTGACCGAAATGAATAAATAAATAAATTAACATGAGGTTTGACTTTAGCGGCGCTAAATAAGTTATGGCGAAAGTTGTTTCTTTTTGTTATACTTATTTATAATGGGACTGAATGTAAAACAGACACACTCACACACATGTCCGAATACAATGGAGTCTTTGTTGGAAAGTCACAAAGCGGTTAGTGTGAAAGCCTCACGTGTGAAGGTAGGGAAGGATGTGTGAAGCATTCCAAGTTGTGCGAAGTTGTTTTGGGAAAATTTTGTTTTCAACGAAAACGACAGTTCTTGTTGTTCGAGCTCACGCTACCTTGTCCACCTGACTTTTACTTTTAATTTAAATATATTCACTAGGCCTACCTACCATAGGCAAACCAATCACCAAACACTTTTTATGATGCCTCTGGCACTTGTATAAATCATTCTTCAGGTTCTGCCATATTAGTTTGCTAATGCCGTCATTTCGTCTTTTATCTCCTCCTCCTCCTCCTCTTTCGCCTTGTTTTCCTTCTTCTGCTATTCCAGGAAATTCCTGTTTTTGTTCTTTTATAGAACTGTATAGTTTTGAATTTGTTTTTAGTCTCAAAGATGTTTTCTTGTTTTTGAAATGAGGAGGTTGTTTGGTTTAAAAAAATGTCATAAAATCGAGCAAGAGTTTCTGGCTGTTAGCTAGTCTTGTTTGATTTGTTCCAAAAACTATTTCCAAGACTTTCTGTGTTGAGTATCTATTTTATAAACTTTTGAAATATTTCTTCTTTCATTTGCTGATTGTATTTGTTCATTTTATGAGTGTTTATACTTCCTGCTGTATGGTTTTATACCCTAGTAGGTGGCTTTAAGTATTGTGATTTTGGTACTAGGACCAGCTCTTCCTCACTAATTTATTTTTTATATTTTGACTCACCACTTATAACTACAATTCTTATCACACTACAGTTTATTTATACTTTGGAAAATTTTTATAATCCCGCCATGACATTCACTTCTTGCTATATTGTCCTGTGACATGCTCCTTATTACACATTAATGCTCATTTTATACTTGATACATTCCACTGTACTCTGACAACCTACTTTTGCTATAAATTGAAGATACTTTTAGTATATCAACCGAGACTAATAATAAAAGAATCGGCGTTATACTAAACGTACTTTATACTCGTATACGATACGATTTATTTACGTACTCGACGTACTTTATACTAAATAGTTTTGTACTTCAGACGCCAAACTTTAATTATATATATTCTTATTTATGAAATGGGTTGAGATGTATATATTTATCTAGACCAGGGGTGTCAAACTCAACAGCTAACCTGGGCCAAATAAACAATTTTTAGCTTTAAGTGGGTCGCAAAGAAAATGCTTAACTTTAGGTGGGCCGCAATCAAAAATCAATGTTCATAGAAACAAATATTTTTATTTTGAATAGTATATTCATATTATATTGTATATTATATGCTACTTTCGTTTCTGATTCTTGTTATTTTTACTTTGCGTCGGATTTATTGACTGGGCCTCAAAATTGATCATCTCGAGCAACCGCATCATAAGTTGAGGTTCTGTGTTGAAGTGTGCAGTATATTTGAAACGAGCTCTTCAGTTAGTGCGCTAATTTTGAAATAAATCTTTTCTAAGGGTCCTCATTATCTATTTAATTATTTCTTGCAGAAAGCGTGCATTATTTATGAAATAAATTTAGTTTAAGTAAGCGGGAGGTGTAGTAAGTCATGGTCGTGAATTCGAATCCTCGCTATATTATAGTCAAGAGTGAAAAACGGGATAGAAACTCAAATAGATAAATTTAGTTTAGGTGTGCAGTACTTTTGAAAGTAATCTGAACAACGACACGCCAAGATACTTAAGAACTCCATCAAACGAAGACACTCAGAAAGGACTGATCATAACCTAATCTTAACAGAGGATGATTTCGTTTTAGACTGAAAATTCAGAACAGTATATCATATATTACAGGAAAAAGAGTTCAGTATCAGAAATTAATTATGAATATGATATAATATAAGGAAATCTAGCTGTTGTTGTCTTCGGTCGGGTTGTTTATTGTTTTACGTTTGATTTCCTTGACGAAGTGAAGATGTCGATGGCTTTTGATGAATTTGGCCGATTCCCTTTTATCCCCGATCGCACTCCTTTCGAAATGTTTTCTAAATCGAAAGTGAGATATATTTTCGCACCATGACATGGAATCCTTCCAATATTTTCTTTTCAACAAACTGTCATCGATAAATCAATTCCTTCAATATCCGGTTTCTTCGAAAAAGGGAAGAAAAATTTCAAAGGCAAACATTCACATCAATCACCACTCATCCATCTGGTAGATGAGCTCCAATTTTTCTTCTTTTTATATAGAAAAACGTGGAAAGGGGTCAAGATGAAAACAAAATGGCAGCGAGGAACGTTATCATCGACAATGAAACGCGACCTCCAAAATGATAATATCTGAAATTGTTTCAAGAGAAGAAGATGAAAAAGTTTCGTGGTGGAAATGAAAGGAAATAATGAGTAGGAAAGCATATTCAGGTCTTTTCGCGTCTTGTAAATCCGGTATGTTTCGCCCATGTTAACCTAACGATGACAACTCCACAAGTTTAAATTCCATGGTTCAGATAAAAGTGCACATTGTCTGTAGGTCATTATTTATGTTATGGAATATTAAAATGGCATAACTCAACATGATTTTATTAAAAGTTTGGATGGTGCGAGGGAAGAGGTATTCACAGACCTGTGCAATACTTTTGAAATGAATTTTCGTCTCAGTTGTGCGTTATTTATGAAATACTGCGCTGTGAAGTGTTTAGTACTTATTAAATGAGTTATGTCTGATATGATCTTATATTTCAGAGATGATGAGGAAGGTATTTCAAGCTCTTACTTGTGTCGTTGGTATATTTCCTTCGTCCGAATTCAAATTCATTTCAAAATTAATGCACACTTTTGAGGGAAAGACTTTAAGACAACTGTAATTAGAGGAAGAATGGATTTTGTGAGTCACACACACTTCCACAAAGATATCAGTTCAAAAATAATGCACACAGGAGTTGTTTAAACTACGCACTCAGTTAATAGACTCCTTATTTCATAAATATTGCACACTTTTATAAAGAATTTGTTTTCGTTCCTGTCACCTCATATCTTATAACAAATAAGTGTGTGTTGTCTACAGCAGATTATTCGCGAGAGTGTGAAATGATCTCCGACATGATTGTGAAATGAAATGCGTACCTGGATACCAGAACCCAGGTTTTATGACACTGTTAAAGACACCAAAATAAGGCAGGAAACCATTTTGAGATTTCGGGTTGACCTGAACTGACCTCGCATTAAGGAAAAAAAAGCCTGCAAAAGAACCAAGACTTAGAACCTGATTCTAAACCTGGTAAAGGACCGCAAAACGGTTATAGAAATGCAGAAGTAAAAAAGGGGAAACTTTTTTTATGCGAGTTTCAAATTCTGATGGACTTCCCGGTTGCACGCAATGGATTTGACAGTCGGGCAGTATAGCCTCGCGTGGCCTCATTTTAATTTTAACCAGGACCTCGATGGGATATTGAATTCTGACAGAACTAAATTAATGTTAGCAGGATTCGGGTTTTGAAAGCTTTTATTCCCCCTCCCCCAAGGAACCCCTTTCTGATGTACATATTCGCTTAACGACAAAACAATTCTGTCGGATATATTCAATTTATTCATTCGAAGTTGTTTGGATTAGTATAATACACACACACGCGGTTTCTATTGATTTGTATCACAACCAATTCTTCCTCCACCACCCCCTCACTCACCCTCTTCATCCCTCTAAAGCTCTTCAATTTGTTTTAAATTGATTTGTTGGATGGGATTTTGTATTCAGTTCCTCTCCCAGCTTCTTGTTTTGAATGTTTTTGATTCCGGTAAGGATATCGTTTTACGCGAATTTTAAGTTACGCTATTTTGTAGTCGCTTCAACACAGGAAGGCCGTTGATGGTAATTTAACGAAATATGTCCTCATGACTGTTGATTCATGTTCTCACACTTGATTCTGGAAATTTCTCGGGGGATTTGACTCCTTTAGGAAGGCCTGTGGTTAAAGTGAAGAAGTTATGGTCGTGAGTTCGAATCCTTTTGCAGCATCCTGAAAAACGAGATTCAATAAACTAATAAGCCAGTTTAATAGATCCTCCTGTCTCTGACAGGCACCATTGTTCTGGGATGTTCTCGTACGAAACTTTGATTAGTCGATCCTCCAATTCAAACTTTCCTGGCAGAAACCCAAGGTCACTCGGTGACACTTCCGAACACTCCCAAAATCCCCAAATTTTGAAAAGGTTCATACGATTCTAAATTTTCCGGAGATGGGAAGGTATGAGTAATGAGTTAGCACTGTGTTTACTATTCATTTTATCTACTTTCTATAACGCATACAACCTTTTCCCTTTTTGGACGTTGTTGTTCTTTTGTGCTTTATAAAACACAGTCACGTACGACTTTGTTCGCAACCGTTCTGACTTTTGTCGAACTAGTGTTAAACAATTGTTAACAGCGCTCGATAACATTGTCACGAGCTCATGATTTTGGTGTCAGACAACAAACCAAGTGAACGAAACCATAATTTAATTAACGCGTGTGCATTACTTATGGAACGAGCAAGGAGTCGACAAAATTGTTCTTTAAATCGGTCTCGAGAATGGCGGTAAAGAGCGCGAAGAGGTCACGAAGTTGGCGAAACGCAGATAAGAGTGCCGAAATGGTTCCGAAACTAGGCGGCGGAACCACTAGGAACCACTAGCCAATTTAGTCGAAAGATTTCAATTTTGCCAAGGTGCCTTGAATTTTTTAGGCTCCGGTTGAAATGCAAAAGTTCAACGCGAAATTTCGGGTAGGAATGCGTGGGACCCGTTATAAGTTAAACATAGGCGGTCGGACCAGTTAAAACGACAGATTTTTTCACCTTTCCGTTATTGGCTCCGAAAATATTTTTCATAAAAAAGAGCCGTGACACCCACAATCCAACGGTTGTTTTTCCTCATAATCTTCTTCTCCTTCCACGTTTATTTATTTATTTATTTATAAACAAATTTGTAATTTGGTTCGTGTTTCATATTTCTTTACTGCACTCAATGAAGAGGTAAACATTATTGTAAACAAAGTATTCACTGACAGATGAGTTGTAGTTTGTAATTGTTCTGGTTTTACATTACTCTCTTTTGGTGCTCAGATGTGTCAGTGACCTCTCACATACGAATCAGTACTAATCCCTCCTCTTCCCCTCTCTCCTCCTCCTCCTCCAGACGACGTATATGTGTTTCTGAAATGTTTTATGAGGACAACGAATTTTTCAAGGTCGACTCTACTACAATTTCTTTCGAATCTGTTTTGTGGAGTTGAGAAACTCTTGTGGACCGTACCTAGGATTTGTCGTGAATTATACTGTTATAGAAGTTTCCACGTCTATACAGACTGGTCTGTCTTTTTAGGTTTCATTTTTAAAAAATTCTCAACGCCCGGCTTCGAGTAAATCTCTTTATAACAATATATTATAATAATAATGGGTTAAATTGGTCGGTAATTTACAGTACACTACATTTATACATTTGGTATACATTGATTCATATTCCTAATTCCGGAATGGGTACAGTGAAATGAAGCAGCCGACAACCGAAGCTAAATTCAGTCAGTCCCGGAGCTCCGCACCATCAGGATCCTTGCACTTTCCATTTTGATTCTAAATTATAGTTATAATATACATATACGTTCGGAATTAGTGTTGTCCATCATTCGTTCATCTACAACGACACAACCTGGTTCCGACAGTAGCAATATTGAATTCAGTTGTTTTGACCAGGTTCACCGTGAACATGAAACTCCCTCAGTTTCTTCCTGTACCATCTAGTGCCAGTCATCTCCTATCTCCCATCAGCCATCTATTTCACTAGGTACCCTTCTCAAGTGTTGTAATATTAGCCTAAACCAGAGGTACCCAAACTTACCCCCACTTACCTTATATTGATTTTCTAAAATTTCTTGCTGTAGTGTAGTAAATTTTTGGCTTCATAGGTACTTTTATAAATAATGTGTATGCCTTTATATTATAAGATAGTATAATGTACGTAAATAGGTATTGATACCATCAGTGTATGTTGAGATCCACTATCGTGGGCCCCCATTTCATGGACTCCTAATTTTTTTTCGCTGACGTAGACCCCTTGAAGGTTGTTATAGACCCTTGGGGGTTGATATATACCACGTTGGGAATCGATTACCTATAAATATATTATTGGGAGAACCAAGTGAATAAGAAAGAACAACATATGGACAATAAATAAATAAATACTTAAAGCAAAAGACAATATAATTAATGAAATACAAAAATGTGTGAATATATATACAATATGATACGATATATTTATAATTTGGTACTCTTTTCGGGTGTTATTCAAGACGAATAACCCGGTAACCCAAAATGTAGAACTTGGGTGAACTTTCGGCTGTTGTTTCGGTTCAATATTCTCTTTTATATAAACTGAACTAAATTATATGTAATAGATTGACAGAAGTAATCATTTATACTGATTACATATATACAGCTTGTAGTTGAGTTTTATTCCCGTTTTCCACCCATTTTTTAAATAAACCAAAAGAATAAATTTGAGAAAGTATAAAAACGTGAGTATATATAATATGATTCGGAATATGTATAATTTGGTACCCTTTTCGTGTTACAATATTCTCTCCTTTGCCAGGAACGCATTTCTTCTCACTCCAGGCACAATATTCTCTCTTATATAAGCTAAAGGAGTTATATATATAATAGTAAATAGATAGAAGTAATTATTTATAGTATAGTATACAGTTGAATTCCGTTTTCCACCCTTTTTGGGGTATAACAGGATACGGGAGGAGGATTTGAACTCGAGACTATAACTTCTTAGTCTGGCACTTAACCACTGCACCACAGGCCTCCCACTATAGTAAATAAATAAGTAGATATACAAATATACAGTATACAGATATACAGTACAAATTATACACCAAATAAATAAATAATATTCGGTAAACCATAAACAAACAAGAATATATTTAATTTATCTATTTATAAAAGAGTAATAGGCCTATATATTATTATAATATATATATTATTTATATAAGATAAGTAATAAATAAAGTTACAAATAATAATAATAATACATTAGTAATAACAGATCGGATTAAATATGAAAATGATTCCTCATAAAAGTGTCTAGTAGTTTTGATAAGAACTCTCCTCCAGAGTGTGCATTATTTATGAAATAGGCGTCTCACAAATATCTGTGGGTTTTGTTAAAGTTTTGTTAAATTCGATCAAATATTGAACACTACACCGGGAAATCGATTCTCGAAGCTACACAACTTCCACTAACTCGATTTAAACGGATCGTCAGAATAAATAGGCGCGTTAAAAAAGCTTCGGGTTATGATTCCATTAAAATTAATTAATTAATAAGAACGATGATGATAATTAATAAAAAGTTGTTACGTAACACTAACAAAATTTAGTTTTTTAAATAAATTTATGTATATTATTTATTAAATAAAAAAAAAGTCACGTGGGCGATAAATTAAAAATGAAAAAAAAAATTTTTTTTAAAGTTATGACTCCGGGGGATTTTTTTTGTGCGAAACGAAGCCTTTTTTTGTATTGAAAAAGGCGGAGGCCGAGAGAGAAAACTTGTCCCAATGCGACCCAATCGGGTTCGGGATTGGTACCGCGCACTTTTTTTACCTCCAAGCTAAAAGACAATAATCAGATTCTTCAGAACTAGCTAAGACATATTTGCAAGCCTGTTCAAGATGCATTTTTTCAGTGAAACGAGGAAATCTCTTTTTTAATGATCCTCATTCTGGCGTCGTTGTGCGAAGGTGTGGGAGTTAACGCCTCTCAAAACACAATTTTCATCTTTTCGATTTGATCAGGCCTAGTTTTATGCGAGTATAACGAATTCGAATGCAGTGGAACCTCTCATGAGGAGTTTAATTCGTTCCGGAGTTAGATTCGTTATGCGAAACAATTTTTTTTCATATAAATTAATGTTAAATAGGATGAGGGCGTACAGAAACTGGGGGATTCTTCATGTGCGTGTCGCTCTGTATGCGAATTTTCTCGCTATGAGAGGTTCCACTGTATTTTAATGATCAGAAAATGGTGGACGGAAATGAAAAGCGTATAACAGCTGCCTTCTGTTACTAACCTCAACACGATCAGTTAGCTTTAAGAATTTGAACTAGGCAGCAGACAGGATCCGGTATTGTACAAAGAGTAAACCTGAGAAGTCGGTTGAGAGGAAAGGATGGAACAACAAAGAAGATTAGTAAGAATGGGAGGGTATGAACTTAGGAAGACTTGAGAGAAGCAGTGGTCACCACCGAGGATATAGAACAACACAAGAGACACACTGAAGAAGAAAGTAGAAAACACGAGTTTCCACGACACACTAAAGCTGAAAACAGGACGAAATGGACGGAAGAGAGACAGACAACATGACAGACAGGAAAGAGTGCCTAAGTCTGCTAGGTATGGAGTTTACGTCTTTGTGACGTGTCATTCATCGAGAAGGGATGCTGCGAAAGGTCTGTTCTATGACTTTGATATTAGGAAAATGACAATACTGTGATAAGTGTGCATTACTTTTGAAATAAGCCCTCGCCAAAAATCCGCATCGTTGTGCAGTTTATATGTCTTACAAAGGAGGGTAAAGACCGGAAGTCAATGAAACAACTTAAAGTGGAAGAAAGGAAAGAAGGAAGACATAAAAAAATTTCACAAACTTAACGATAAGTCATTAAGTCAAATGACTACCACCACTACCTTTGATGATCTTCCTGTTCGCGTCCACCAACAAAGAGCACTTCAAGCCTCCCTCTCCGCCCACATCTCTCTCCACGAAGTGCAGTAATCATCAAAAAAATTGAGGCTAAGAAGTGGAAGAAAACGGTCGATGCGAACAACAACAACCGACAACCAGACAACCAAAGAAGATTGTAATCACAGGCGGTTCTATGGGAAAGTAGGGTTTAACCGATTTTAATGGAGACTCTCACATTCGACACACAGATCCACAGAACACAACGCGGGGAATGAAAACGTTGGATTCCGTCCGGTGTCCAGACCGCTGAATATGTGTTCAGGTCTGAAAACACGATCCAAGTTCAATAAAACTTGTGTTCCAATTTCTCAGTCCGCTACGAGGTCAAGGTCGCATTGCTCGCATTTAACCAAATCCTCAACATTCGATGTTGCGGTGTGAGCTACCATCTCTCTCTCTCTCTCCACGTCTGAAGAAAGCAATTTCAGAACCTGACAGGTTCAATGACCAAAAACCCAAAGCGGATTTTTCGCGATCGGGTTTCGTGTGTGCATGTTGCGAGAGTGTGTTCACTCTTAACCCAAATTCTCGAAACCGAAGGAAAGGAAAAGGAAACCGAAGACAAAGATGACACCCTGAACCATCCGACCTCTGCGAGGATTCAACCGAATCATAAACCACTTAACTGTGGGGCCCTTATTTCAAAAATAATGCACGGAAGTGTCGGAAACACTTTCTTCCCCCTTTTGTGTGCATTACTTTTGAAACGAATATTTCTCCTTCACCCGGAAGTAATTTACGAATCGAAACAAGAGAAAGACGCAAACTGGATGCTGGGTGACGATAAGAGAGTCACACGTACGAGTCAAAAAGCAAAATGGCACCGAATGGTAATCCCAGGCACCAAAGATGAAAGTCAGAGGTGTCAATATGACGTCACCTTCGCAGGTCTAGTTTACGAGGCGCCATGGATTCGAATGTTCACATACGATCTCGCCAGGTATCGTTCTCCACTTTTTCTGTTTATTTCCGTTTCGAACCTTTGAAACCTGAAGTTGTTTTCGTTTTGAAAGATGTGAACCCGGGCCTTGCCAAATTTTTCAAATTTCTGATCTGAAACGGACAAAAATGTGAAATTACTCGCTTCTTTTGTGCTTCAAAACTGGATAATGAACCTGAACCTGGATTTTTTGTTTCTTTCTTAATAATTACTCTTCACGGAAATCCTGGTTATTAGTTTCTACTTTTATGTATTTATTTACAAATAAATTTTATTAATGTGTATGGTTTTGTTTGAAAGGCCGTTTCTGGTTCCGGCTTCCAGTCTTCCTACCTTACTTCCACGACGGTCAGGTTTTGAAACCTTAGTCTTCTACCTGTGATAGGATGTCTGCATCCATATCTAATTCCATCACAACGTGCATGTTGATAGACCACAGAAAACCCCTCAAACCCCACCAAAAACTTCTGCTCCATCTAAGAGTATAAATGTCTCAAAATCAAGCCATTATAAGCTACCCATTTCATAAATAATGCACACTTTTATATGGAAATTCATTTCATAAATATTGCACACTTTGATGAAGATCTTGGATCCTCTATCAACTCTCCAACTTAGTGATGAGGAAGCGTGAATCAGATATAAAATGGATTCTTCTCAAGAGTGTGCATTATTTATGAAACGAGTACACACTCTCACCAAGAATTCATGTCAGAAGTAGTGCACACACCATCAAAAAATACTGCAGACTGTGTTTCGCGAGTCATACAAATTTAGTCTCAGAAATAACACGCACAGAAGGAGGAGGAAATGATTTCATAAGTTATGCACACTTTTGTGGAAATTCATTTCATAAATCTTGCACACTATGGCGAAGAAATTTCTTCTTTCATATACTCATCATTTTATAAGTGATTCAGGCTTGCTCATCACTAAATTTCATTCTTCTCTCGGGTGTGCATTATTTATGAAACGAGTATCACCAAGAGTTCGTGTCAAAAGTAGTGCACACTTTATTGAAAAGTTAATTAAATCAAGTTTATGAGCCATAGAAATAGAATTTCAAAAGTAATGCACACAGAACGAGGAGGAGGAAATGATTTCATAAGTTATGCACACTTTTATGTGGAAATTCATTTCATAAATCCTGCACATTAAGATAATGAAACTACTTCTTCTATATATACTCTGAAATTTAGTGATGAGCAAGCCTGAATCACTTATAAAATGAATTCTACTCTCGAGTGTGCATTATTTATGAAATGAGTACGAACTCTCACCAAGAGTTTATGCCAAAAGTAGTGCACACGTCATCAGAACGTTAATTAAGTTAAGATTCACGAGCCATAGAAATATAGTTTGAGAAATAACACTCACAGACCGAGGAGGAGGAAATGATTTCATAAGTTATGCACACTTTTGTGGAATTCATTTCATAAATATTGCACACTTTGATGAAGATCTTGGATCCTCTATCAACTCTCAAACTTAGTGATGAGGAACCGTGAATCACTTATAAAATGGATTCTTCTCTCGAGTGTGCATTATTTATGAAACCAGTGCTTAATAAAAGTTGCAATATTATATATTAATATATAATATAGTTAATATATAACACTGCTCCTAAATTAATATCAAGTGCGTAGCGTCTTTTGGATTACTTTCTTGATGCAGGTGTGCATTACTTTTGGAATGTGATTTTGATTCTGGTTTGTGTAAAACGTACTCAACATTCAAATAATCTAACCGACAATTGAAAAAATATGTGCAATATTTATGAGATGAGTACTCCATAAAAGTGTGCAATATTTTTGAAAGAAACCCTAAACCAGTGTGCATTATTTATGAAACGACGACTCACCAAAATCGTGAAATATTTATAACATTCACTCAGCAAGGATGCGCAGTTATTTATAAAACGCATTAAAAGTGTGCATTATTTATGGGATGAAGTAGTCAGGGAAGTGTGCATTACTTTTGAAAAATGAACGCACCCAATTTTACCCCACACAAACAAATTTGGGTCTGTCATTTAAAATGATGATGGGTATGAAGCGCACACCCGTTTCGCTAAAATTTGAGCCGAGTCCTGTCGGTATCAGAACAAGAACCGTGTTATACGAGACCGCGTTATACGAGAACTACTCGAATTAGAAATAAAAACAATTCCGAGAGCGATATTTCATTATAAATCTGTTCCGTTATGGTTTTTATGTCTCGTCCGCCATTTTCGAAAGAGTAAAAGACCAATATTTCAAATTATATTATTATAAGAATATTCATTCGCCGAAATTTATTATCATTATCATTAGAATCATCACGTGACTCATATTGTAGGTAATGAAAACTATTCAAAGACATAATATACATAAATAAAATATTATTAACAAGAAGTAGGTTTCAAAACAACTCTTTCCATACTCGTTCCAACTGATTTTTAAGGTTTTGAAACAAAGCAGACGACGAAATTTATTAACGAAACTCTCATCCGGGATTTCGTTTCGAAAGTTATGCGTTCGCGTAAATCGAAGCCAGCTTTTGATTTCCTCTCGAAAATTTTTGGTTTTGGTGAATGTGTGACCTCCTTTTGAACAGGTCGACGCCACTATTCCGACACTAAACGATTTCATTAAAAGGAAACGACTTCGTTTAGGTTTAATAAATAAATAAATAAATAATTTTATTTATGTATGTTAGTTATTTAGTTTTAGTTTAGAAAAAGATCAGTGAAAGGAAACGATGAAGGGAGATGGTAACAAAGGAAGTAGGTTACGAAGGCAGGCGTCGTGATCGGAGCAACCTGGCGGAACGTACCTGGATGATTCCTCTTGTGAGAGGTCAATAACCTTTACTCGCGAAACAAGAGGGCGTATTCTAATGGAAAACTTTTCGAATAAGAAAACAAAAACCAAAAAACAAAAATCGCAGACTCGTAAATTTTTTTTTTGTTTTTGTTTTCGTCTGTCTTCAGGAAAAATTTTTGTGCGTTTTTGATTCTACGCCGACGCACATTTCCAAGACCCGCCATAATAAAATTTCGTTTTGAACTGTTTCCGCTTTGTCTTCTGTCTTCACCATCACCCCCTCCCGATCCTCTCTTCCTCCAATTCATAAGTTATGCACACTTTCGTTGTGTTGTAGCTTTCATTTACCAAAATCTCGCCGGCTTCTTCTTCAAATATTTTTTTGTAGGCTTCTTTCATAAGTATTGCACACTCTAATGCTGGATTCGTTTCAAAAATACTGCACGATTTGGTCAGAAAGTCGTCACTCTTACACGAAGTTTGGTTTTGTAAATAAATACCTTCCACCATCCCCCTTTTTGTGGGAGCTTTATTTCAAAAATAATGCACACTTCTTATGAATTATCAATTGTACGATGTGGTGGTATTCAGCGATCACCTTTCAATCAGTGCATATCACATAAATGATGCTCACCATCTCGAGGACTTAGATGAGATAGGGTTCACACTTTTGGGGAGATTTCATTTCATAAGTAATGCACAGCCCAATTTTGTTTCGTTTAACACACGTTTGAGAAGAGCTCGTGCTATATCCTGACATCCCCAAAACAAATTCCGTTTCATAAGTGATGCACAACTCAGCAAATAATTTCGGCTCAAAAGGGCTCCATTTCGTCAATACTGAGTATAGGTTAGCTGTAACTCATTTCATAAATAATGCACAGTTTTCTTACTCCAAAACTACTCCACTGTTCCTTGGAAATCATTCTGGAATACGGGAACAATCCACAATTGCGATTTGATCTAAAAATAAGATTTTTTGGAAGTGTAAGATGACCCCGACTTCTTATTATTAACAAATTCGTTTGATATGTCATTTTAAGTTTCCGTTAATGACACTCCAGACCTGTTTTAAGTCTCCAAAGTCAATTTCGCGGGTGGTGTGAGTCGAATTTGATCTAGATCGGTTAGTAGATTGGTAGTGCACAAGTACACCCAATCATACACGTGTATGATCGAGCGTTTTGTCCTCTAGACAATCCGATGTTATCAGTAAAACAAGATGAAGGTTAACCCAGGTGGTCCGTTCGGTTAGGGATTAAGCGAAAACCTTATCAGCCATCGGTTTCGTATCAGAACGGAACTTTTATTTATTTATTAATAAATAGGAGGCCGGAAAAGGTCATGAATAAGGTAACGTTTCCTCTTCCCTCTCCTCCTCATCTTGTTTTATTAAATCCATCGATCAGTTATTTATTTATTTTTTTATTTAATTTTATTTTCTAGAGCAACACGTGATAAATGCACTTGAACCTGAAGTGCCATGTCCGTGTCGAATTGTCTTCCTCCATTTCTTGCTGAGTCAATCGCCGGTTTTGGTGTTTATCTTATGTCTCACTCTGATAAATCATCATCTAGAACAAAAAGTTCCGTTCTTTTTTACGCGATGGAAGAACTGTTAGGGTCCTCCTTTTCGCCCATAACTCATTTCGATTCCAATTTGGTTTCGGGGAGCCGGGTGGGGGTTCAGTTTCGATTAAAATAATCCAAACTCCCTTGGAAATATGGAACACACACACACAAAATGGCAGTCCTTGACGTTTAAACGAAAACGGGAAATGTCCTTTACGGAAAAGCTGTTGGGAAAGCTTTTCTCGGGTTCAAGGGTTTTGGCGTTTTGCCCAAAATCGGTTTAACAGAAGCTGAAATAAAATTTTTAAAAAATTTTTATTACTAATCAATTTTGCTTTTTTATTGCTTAACCAGAGGAAATAGTTTTCCCAAGCTCGACTTTCACTACTTTCTTCTTTGAATAAAAAAAAATTTGTAAAAGCTCGACAGATATAACCCCAAAACGGTTTTTGGGGTCTTGTCAAAAACCCAATAATACGAACAAATCCTGTCTCATTAGAAGGGATCATGTTCTTGAGGTTATGCGATCTGATTCATGTGTGGTTTGGCATAAAAATTTTTCAAAAGTGTATCCTCGCATATCTTTCAGAAGTCAGCGAAAATGCGGTTTGTGACGTCATTTCATAGACCCCCAAAGAAATTTTTCATTTTGTCTTAGTTCGATTCAAATTTGTTGATAAATTATTAGACTAGGTCTCGATTTACGCGGAATATGAAGTGCACTAAAACGCATAAATAGAAACTAGGAATCGCGTTAAAAAGGCCCCCACGTCAGGTAGAAATGATAGATTTGGTGTGTGTTCATCGCCTCACAAACGAAAACGCGTAAAACGAGACCTGATAGTAATTCAATAATCAGGTAGACACTTTCCTTTGGAAGGAATTCTACCTCTGCCTGTGCAATATTTATGAAATATAATCTACGTTAATTATATGTAACTGTGCATTACTTTTGAAATAATGTCTTTTTTGGGGCGTGAGCAATTTACAAACTCAAATCTTCATTAAAGTGTGCAATATTTTTGAAACGCTGTTTACGTAAAAATGTGCATCACTTATGAAATGTGCGCCTAACTTAAAGTGTGCATTACTTTTGAAATAAAATCTTTTTGTTGGGGGAGTATTTACAAACTCAAACTTAATGAGAGTGTGCAATATTTTTGAAACGCAGTCTACGTAGATTTGTGACTTATTTATGAAATGTTTGCTAAAGAGAAGTGTGCATTACTTTTGAAACAAACTCTTTTTGGGAAGGTGAGTTATTTGCAAATTTTATTCTTCATGAAAGTGTGCAATATTTTTGAAAAGAAAATCTATGCGATGCTGAATCCGTTGGATGTATTTATGAAATGAAACATTCCAAACCCAAGCAGACAGTATTTCTATAGACTGTCTATACGTATCTCTGTATGTATATCTACAGTATTTCTATATATGTATGTATGTATATTTTCAGTATTTCTTTTTCAAAAATATTGCACACTTTCATGAAGAATTAAATTTTGCAAATAACTCACACTCCCAAAAAGAGTTTGTTTCAAAAGTAATGCACACTTTGCTAGAGCACAAATTTCATAAATAAGGCACAAATCTATGTAGGCTATGTTTCAAAAATATTGCACACTCTAACTTGAACATGATGCTGTGTTGCCAACAGCAGATTTAGGGAGTCGATCATGTTTTGATGAATGGGCTGGTTGGTTACACTCGGAACTTTTCCAGTCAGCAGTGTTCATATTTTAACGAATAATTTCATGACGTCATTTCCTGAATAAATATGGAATTGATGAACAAGGTTATAGTATTTAGTATAAAAGTATATCTTCGGTTTCTCGGCAGTGTCGTTGCCAATACATGGAATCGGATTGATTTATGGCGATCTCCTAATCGATTTCGGTTTTGAGTAAATGTCACTGCCAGGTACGAGCCCCTCTCTCTTTCGTCCTTCTTCTCCCCAAAAGATGACGGCTTTGTTCTTTTGAAAGTTTTTAACAGCTGAAGTAATAAAACCAAAAACCGGAGAGGAACAAAAGGAGAAGAACCGGAGGATGGGGTGAGTAAGATGAAGAACAAAAAGAAGCGACACAGGTAAAAAATTGAATTTGAAAAAAGAAAGATGGCGGCCATTGTCTTGCAAAATTTCGGTGTTAAAGAACCTTCTTTGTCGAGTGTTAACGACCGATACCCGATAGGCGAGAAAGAATAACCGACACGCATGTGTCACGTGGATCTGCTAAATTAGATAAAGAAAAGTAAGGCTGGCAAAGAAGCTGACGGGTAAGCAGTTTAGACTACCCACCTCCCATTGTTGAATGCTTACTCGTCAAAAAGTCTACAAATACAAAAATGAGCAACAGTACCGAGCAAATGACCGACATGATTGTTATTTCATAAATAATGCACACCTTCAACTAATGAGGAATATGTCTTTGTGATGTTCTGAACACTGCTTACAAAGACACCATCAGGAGTAATCTAATTTATAACTAGTTCGCTCAACAAATCGGTTTCATAAGTAATGCACAACGGTCCTTTCAAATCCTGACCTTAACAAATTATAATAGGAGTAAGCATCAAACGACTTTAGTTCAGTGGCACCAACCTAACTATTGAAACCACATACAAGATCAGGGGGGGAAAGAGAGAGAAGTCAGGTCATGAAAGTTAAAATTAAAAAAATCCCGGAAACGCATCTTATCACACGGTTCATTGAATCTCGATTGTTATCTCTACGATACAGTTCCGCTACCGACCGGACATGGATCCAGTCAAAGAGTCGCGATCAGAAAGGAAAAACAGGAGAATCGAATAGGAATCTTCGTGTAAGGGTGAGGGAGTAGTCGTGGAAGGAAGGAACTTCCGGTTTGTGAAAACGATTCGGGGTTGTCGCGCGACCGCCGATATACGCCAACGCCGTTGCAATGCCTCCGGGATTTTAGAGAGTTGCCCAGAACAAATTGACAGCCGTTAAACACTCGTATTTACGACGTCTTATTGCCAATAATAAAACGAATACCTGCCACCAGTTTTCATTTGGACTCGTGCACTCGTAGTATAAGAGGAAGACGTAGTAGTAGTAGAAGAAGAAGAAAAGAATTTGTGACGTGGGGGTAAGAGATATAGAGGGGATAACGGTAACGCAAGAGCGGTACCCTTGCTTTTTACTCAAGGTCTTTTTAAGTTACAGTTCCTAAATATTACGTCGAGTTCTTCTTTCACTCGTTTTTAATTCAAGTTCAATTAATCAGTCTTTCTTTGAATTTGGTGTCCGTTGCAGTGAAATCGTAACCATGCCAAGTGTTCCAGTGACTAGTTAGTTATTTTGTTGTTTTTTAAACTCATTTACGTTTTATTTGAGTAGAAACAAACATTCGAAAACCGTTGAGTTTGAAATATCGGGTGGAGAAAGTTTTGAAACAAAAATCTCTGAAACAAAATGAAGAAACCAAACGTGAAAAAGAACAAAAAAAAGAAAATCAGGAGATGGAATTGTAAGTTTATTTTCAAAATTTCTTTTCGTTTTTGATTTTTAAAATTCTGTCGTCAATCCGTAAACCGGTTTCCACGCTCTCTTAACTCACCGCCTTCTACGCTTGTGACGGTTTTAAACGATTCGCCGAAAACTCTTCTTTGATCACTGAAAAATGTTCTTTTATAGCAAATATCATGTCAACAATGGAATTTTTAGAGCGCTTTAACCGTTTTATAGTTTCGTGGAAGTTTTTTCTTTTAACTGAAACTCTTTCTGTCCTGAATTTTTCTCTCAGCTCGTTTTACGCGTTGGATTTTTTTAACGCGAATCTAATTTTGTGTTTTACTTTAATCCTTTCCATTTGTCGCGTAAAATGAGGCCGAAACAGTTTATTTCCTTATAAATAAATTTTAATGGAATAAAATAAGGTCGAAGAATTTAACAGACAGGCGAGGAATTTTCTGGAAAGTATTTTACCCAATAACACACAATCTGGTGTTAGATTCATTTCAAAAGTAATGCACAGTTAATTTTTAAAACATTGATCTGATTAGCAAATAGGTTTTAGGTCTGTTTATGCAGAAGATTTAATTTATATTGTAGGATTTTTACGCGATTCTTATTTTGTTTTACCTAATAGTTAGTTCATTTGTAATGAGCTGATTATAGCACGTCTTGTTTTGTTTATATTTGAGGGTTTAATTATTTATTAGTCGTTTATGCGTTTGTTTTTGTTTGAAGTAATGAACCACTTGTATGTATTGTACGTGTAGTGGAATTTTTTTACGCGATTCTTATTTTGTTTTTTACCTAACGACATTTTTATTAATCGCGTAAAATGAGACCAAACTGTTTATTTCCTTATAAATAAGTTTTAATTGAATAAAATAAGGTCGACGAATTTAACAGACAGCGAGGGAAAGTATTTTTTACACACAATCTGAGGTTATTTTCAGAAATGATTACACATAATCATTTAATAAAACATTGTGTATAGTAATAGCGAAGTTGAATTAATAAGACCAAACTGTTTTTATAAATAAATTTTGAATAAAATAAGGTCGACGAATTTGTTTTGTATTTTGGAATTTTGTAATGAATTTTATCTGATTAGCATTAATAGGTCGTTTTATGCGTTTTGTTTTTTGTTTGAGAAGGGGAGTAGGAAGTGATAAACATATACCTCTTGTAGGCGGAATTTTTTTACGCGATTCTTATTTTGTTTTTTACCTAACGACATTCTTATTTATCGCGTAAAATGAGACCAAAACTGTTTATTTCGTTATAAATAAATTTTAATTGAATAAAATAAGGTCGAAGAATTTAACAGAGACGAGGAATTTTCTAGAAAGTATTTCACCAAATAACATGCAATCTGAGGTTGGATTCGTTTCAAAAGTAATGCACAGTTATTAATTTTAAAACATTGATCTGATTAGCACGTCTTGTTTTATAGGTTTTAGGTCTCGTTTTATGCGTTTTGTTTGAGAAGAGGATTAGGAAGTAATGAACCACAATATAGTCTTGTTCGTGTAGTGGAATTTTTTTACGCGATTCTTATTTTGTTTTTGCCCAACGACATTTTTATTTATCGCGTAAAATGAGACCCAAACTGTTTATTTCCTTATTGTTCTTGGTATAATTTTCATGATGACGGTGTGTTATAGTTGGTTTCATTTTCGAAACCTCTGATAAAGTTTCCTTTACTGGATTGAGGACAATGGTTTCAGCGTCCTAACACACGTGAAAGCATTTTTTTAAACACAACAATTCTCCATCTCTTATCTTAGCTGATAAGCCATTCGAATATTTTTGCTGACTGTTTTAAATTTATCTCTTAAGCAATGGCTGGTAAAGTGCTAGGTATGACGTATGTCGATGTTTGTAAAAAGGTCGACTAATTTCATAAGTACTGCACACTGATTCGAGCTATTCGTTTATAAATAATAAGCGTAGTGGGTTGTTAAAAGTGTTCGGTCTTTTTTTATGCGTTGAGATTGGGAGACTGAACTCGATAATCTTATCACAGAAGTAATGCACGCTCGGAGGTCGGATTCATTTCAAAAATAATGCACAATTAAATAGCCCAAAAATTTATTTAATTATTAATAGGACGTCTCTTTTTATGCGATTTTGTTTACTACGGTCACCAACTGAGGAAAAATTTTTAAAACAATGTACAACTTCATAAGTCATCCATATTATTTATTTATATTTGGGGTTCTTCTAATAATTTAATCATCTTAGGTCTCGTTTTACGCGTTTTCGATTTTTGCGAGGAAAGGGTTAAGAAATGACGAACATATACTTCTTGTACATAAGGTAGAATTTTTTTACGCGGTTTTTACTTTGTATTTTGCTTTCTTTACTTTCTACCTACCGCGTAAAATGAGACCCAAAGTGATTGTTTATCTCTGAATTAATTTTAATCAAATAAAATAGAGTTTAGTAGACAGGCAATGAATTAATGGAGACAGTAGATAAATTGAATCGCATTATAAAGAGCATAACTGGTTCGTTTGACGCGATATACTGGTATAAATTGTTTGTATGAACCGCCGAAACCGTGCTATGAGAGGGGTTGTTTATTGTATAGACCTGGAACCCTTTTTGAGGGTCATTGTATCTTTCTTTACCGACGTCTGATTTAAAGGTTTGCGGTGGATTTTGAGAAATCCATTTAGGACACAATTGGGGTTTCAGGTTCTTTTGAAAGGTACCAACCCCAAAAGGGTAAAATTTTAACAAAAGACCTCGCCAGTGAAAAGCCTTTCTCACCCCCGTCCACCTTCCTCCATCTCGCGCGGACTTAAAATCTCCGAAATTCTTTTTCCCGTCACGGAGGAAACGGCTTTTAGTCGAGCACTAGGTTAGAACTCGGAAATTGGGACGTTTCTCGATCATTCGTGTGATTGTTGAACCGTGTAACTTCAAAGAACCATTGTTCTGAATTCTTTTCCCGAGAGCGGAGTGTTCAATTTAGTCCGTTCGATCTTTCCAAGTAAAAAATGATGATGATAATAATAATGAAACAAAACTCTCGACTGATTCTCGTTTCAACGGTTTTGTTCGACGAGCAGTTTGGCAACATTGCGACCCGGTAAATTGGCCATTAAAAAAAGAAAAAAAAATTTTCCCGGACCGACTGACATGATTTCACAAATTATGCGAATTTAATATCGAGATGGAACTATGGCCTTGTTTTGGGATGGTTTTATATATTTCAAAAGTAATGCACACTAGCCACTTTACCTAGAACTTAATTGAACATTTCCCAGTTCCCAATTGTATTTCATTCTTACAATAACCGCGTAAAAAGAGACCCTCTGTCTCAAGAGGCTAGACTAGGGCCTTCCTCTTTGACTCAGGTCAGTCATCCTTATCTCAGGTATCACGTTTAAGGCTTTTGCTCAGGCTCAGGGTTCTTATTTCGATTAGCGCAACGACTCATTTTTATCAGTTTTCGAATTCCATCGCGATACCAAAAGTGAGAGCATCAGAGGGCCAATTTCACCTGAATTTCGAGGTCAAACACCTACTTGTAGAAATGCGAAGAAAGAAAGATGAAAGAAAGAAAGAAAATGCTGTGACCGCATTGCGATGGTTTGGTGAGCGAGATGCGCCAGTTACGTCCGATCATACTAAATGCCGAACATGGCTTAACCCGGTCCTGAGTCCTAACCTCTCTTAACACGGGTACGAAAATATTTCCGATAGTGATCGCCTTTATTACCTCGAGAAAGGTAACCCAGTTGAAGAGTTTTCCAAAGAAACCAGAACTTTGAGTAGTCGAAACTCGCAGGCCATCAACTCCTTCGCACACTCATTTCGTAGATAACAAATCCAAAATTGTGCAGGTATTATGAAACGGCTTCGTCATGAAAGTGTGCGCTACTTTGGAAACGAATCATTCCCAAAAGAGTAAGAACAGTGGGCGGATGTGTGTTACGTTCACTCTTGAAAAGGATTCATTTCAAAAGTAATGCACACACTTTACTGAGTCACACGTGTGGATTTGGGAACTCTTCGTTTCATAAATATTGCACACTTTATGGACAGTTTCAAGTGGAGTTTATTTCATAAGTATTGCACATTTTTGTATAGCTTTCATTTCATAAATATTGCACACTTTTATAAACCTCGAATTAAAGGTTCAATTTCATAAGTAATGCACACATTATGGACACTTTTAAGTGAAGTTTATTTCATAAGTATTGCACATTTTATATGGTTTTCATTTCATAAGTGTTGCACACTTTATTCTGCCTTTCATTTCATAAATATTGCACACTTTTATAAACCTCGAATCAAAGGTTCCATTTCATAAGTAATGCACACTTTATGTACACTTTTAAGTGAAGTTTATTTCATTAGTATTGCACACTTTCATAAGCCTTTCATTTCATAAGTGTTGCACACTTTATTATGGCTTTCATTTCATAAATACTGCACACTTTTCATAAAGTAACACACACACGTCAATGAGTGATTCTATAGTTTAACGCGAGCCTATTTCAAAAATAATGCACAGTATTGACCCAATTCTCTTGGTTAATAGCTTACGAATCAGGTCTTTTTTTACGCGTTTCTATTTTTAATTCCCAAACAAATATAATAAAACCGCATAAAACAAGACTCAGCGAGGTTAGCGATCCTCTGTCCCAAAACTAGAATGAGAATCGGTCTGGGAGACACACAAAGCGACACTGTCTCGTGTTGAAGGAGACCTCATGTCGTCATAGCCTTAACCTTTGGCAATATTATTATAATGAATAGTATACACCAAACAATATAACAAGTCAGAGCAATTAGCCTGATTAGTAGACAACAAAACTTTTGAATATTTCACAGCGGAAGTTCCTTTTTTACAAACAATCACTCAAATGTCTTCTGCTTGTATAAATTCATTCACAAAGGGCTCCCAACTTGCTCCGGACTCGTTTAATTATATTTACACTTAACAATTACATAATTTATGTATCATGTAATGATATTATATAATTTTATTTTTACCAACAATAAATAATATTATGAAGTTACGGCTAAAATCACAGAAATCGGTTAAACTGCTGATTAGTTAGGTCTTGTTCGGTTCATTTCTCAAATCATCCGGGTAATATGCATAGTATATACCAGGAACTCGTTATACTGATATTGAAATGCTTTCTGGAATCATTGAAGCGTTGACTGTAAGCGATTAAAAGGCTCCGTTTCATAAGTAATGCACACTTTACTGAGTCACACTCAGTTGCGTGTGGATTTGGGAACTCTTCGTTTCAGAAATGTTGCACACTTTATGGACAGTTTCAAGTGGAGTTTATTTCATAAGTATTGCACACTTTTATATAGCTTTCATTTCATAAATATTGCACACTTATACAAAGCTCTCATTTCATAAATAATGCACACTTTTATAAACCTCGAAGTAAAGGTTCCATTTCATAAGTATTGCACACTTTTCCTTTCGTTTCATAAGTGTGCACACTTTATTATGGCTTTCATTTACTTAAATACTGCACACTTTATATACCTCATTAATGCGTTTCATAGTAATGTGCACACTTTACTGAGTCACACTCATTTGTGTGGTTGGGAACTCTTCGTTTCATAAATGTTGCACACTTTTACAAGGCTTTCATTTCATAAGTATTGCACACTTCTATAAAGCCTTACTTCATAATTATTGCACACTTTCATAAGCCTTTTATTTCATAAGTGTTGCACACTTTATTATGGCTTTCATTTCATAAATACTGCACACTGTTATATACCTCCAATTAAAGGTTCCATTTCATAAGTAATGCACAGATTATGGACAGTTTTAAGTGAAGTTTATTTCATAAATATTGCACAGTTTCATAACCTCTCACCTCATAAGTATTGCACACTTTCATAAGCCTTTCATTTCATAAATACTGCACACTTTTATATACCTCGAATTAAAGGCTCCGTTTCATAAGTGTTGCACACTTTACTGAGTCACACTCAATTGCGCGCAAATTTGAGAACTCTTCGTTTCATAAATATTGCACACTTTATGAACAGTTTCAGCTAGAAATTATTTCATAAATACTGCATACTTTTACAAGGCTTTCATTTCAAAAGTATTGCACACTTTCATAGACACCTCATTTCATAAGTATCGCACACATTTATTAGCCTCGCATCTCAAAAGTATTGCACACTTTTTATGGCTTTCATTTCATAAATATCCCACGCTTCTATAAATCTGTCATTTCATAAGTATTGCACACTCTTACGAAAGATAAATTTCATTTATAGAAGGAGTAATAATCCAGACTATGTGCACATTGCCTAAGTACAATCGGAGAACCGTTTATTCCGCATTACAGTAGCTTATCAGTCAGCGTGAAACTTAACCAGGAAATATGGACACCAACAGCTTTTTGCCATTTAGTAGTGACTTAAACAAAATTGTAACTCCAAACCCAACAGCAAATCGTAAAGAGTCGTCGGTTTGGGAAGAAAACATGGAATACCAAGACTTAGACCGAAAATCATTTTTCTTGCTGTCCCTTTGATTGACTGATTAATTAATTAATTAGCTGTTATCTGTCTGCCAGATGAAAAATCAATTGAGTGAAAAATGTTTGAACTTGTATAAACAATCCCATTCAGGTCGGTTGTGTCATTTTCAAAATAATTTTGGCAAGAAAAATAAAAATCTGATAATTAATTATCCATAACAGATAAAACGCGTTTCGGCCTACAGATTTAGATTCTCGAGGGCCTGAAAGCTATTTATGCTACAATAAGTAAGCACTGATGTGCTGTCGTTGACGGAAATGACGAAACAGGGAAAGAATTTGTTTTATGACTGATGCATTTTGAGATGACTTCATTTCAATAATAGTGCACACCTTCACGATGGTAAATAAATCTTAACGACATACACTAAGAAGTGTGCATTATTTTTGAATCAAGTTCTTTGATGGGGTGTGAAAGACTATGAAATGAATTCATTGATAAAGCGCTCATTACTTTTGGGACCATTTTGTAAATGGAGTGTGCAATACTTTTGAAATGACTTCCTTGATGGAATTTGCATACATTTTGAAACGAATACCCTTATAAACTGTGCATTACTTTTGGAATGATTAGTCTCATGAAGTGTGGAAACGAATACCCTTATAAACTGTGCATTACTTTTGAAACGATTTCTCTCCTGAAGTGTGCATTAGTTTTGAAATCATTACCCTCATGAAGTGTGCATTATTTTTGAAAGAATACCCTCATGAAGTGTGCATTATTTTTGAAACGAATACCCTCATAAACTGTGCATTACTTTTGAAACTCCTTCCCCAGTAAAGTGTGCATTACATTTGAAATGATTACCCTCATAACTGTGCATTACTTTTGAAACGATTTCTCTCTTGAAGTGTGCATTACTTTTGAAACCCCTCAATAAAGTGTGCATTACTTTTGAAATCATTACCCTCATAAACTGTGCATTACTTTTGGAATGATTAGTCTCATGAAGTGTGGAAACGATTACCCTTATAAACTGTGCATTACTTTTGAAACCATTTCTCTCCTGAAGTGTGCATTACTTTTGAAATCATTACCCTCATAAACTGTGCACTATTTTTGAAACGATCACCTTCATGAAATGTACTTTACTTTTGAAACCACATCCTCCATTAATTGTGCATTACTTTTGAAACGATTTCATTTGGAAAGCCTGCAACATTTACGAATTTAATTCTCCTTTAGAACAAGAATAACTTCTGACTAAAAATTTATATGAAGGTGTGCATTATTTATGAAATGAATTATTCTTTTAGATGTTTTAAATCATCTCTCTATTCTTCCCGTCCCCCCTCTCTCCCCAGAGACTACTGCCGCATCGGTCTGTATCCCTGATAAAATTCCTTCAATCGGTCCAACAGCCAAAAACAATTGGCCGTCTCAAAACCGGAAGTTACTTATGACTTGGCCCTTAATGACTTGAGTGAGGATATAAATTTAAACATATCAAATTAGAAAGGAAAGGGAAATCGTGTAAGAAAACAAATGTCACGACAGCAATTAGACTTTGGCAGGAGTCAACTCGGATTTTTTATTTGATTTTTGAAAACGACAGGAATTAAATGCGATCACGTACTGATACAACAGCATTCTTGTTTAATGAACCGCTCACGATTAATTCAAGGCCTCAGAGAAGAAAGGTTTTTAAGTATAAATTTCAAGGTCAACAGCGTCCTTTGTTCCAATGGCTCGTTTTAAAAATAGCCCGAACTAAAAGCATCAAAAGAAAGGAAGGAAGGATTGGTTGTTTTCTTTTCTGTTGGAAATAAAAACAAAGAAGGAATGAACAACAGAAGGAGGTGGGCGGATATGACGTCAGAAACGAGCAAAAAGCGCAAAACTGTTGTACTATATCGATATCAAAGATAAATTCGCTGTCTCTCGAAAAGAAAAAATTTGAGATGCCATGTTTACGAAACTGAATGTTTCGAACTGTGCATCACTTTCGAAATGAATCCTCTCGTAAATGTGTGCATTATTTATGAAATGTAGTTGTGCCACTAAAAAAATTCCTTCAGCGTGTCTGAATGAGTGTCATTTATGAACTGAATCCTTCGTGTTACGTTTCACTTATGTTAATGTTTATTTATTGATGAAATTAATTATTCACTTGTGTGCATTACTTTTGAAACGATTTTCTTGACAGGATTTGCATTAATTTTGTAACAATTACCCTTATAAACTGTGCATTACTTTTGAAACGATTTCTCTCTTGAAGTGTGCATTACTTTGAATTCATTACCCTCATAAACTAAATTGAGTGTGCAATAATTTTGAAACGATTTCCTTGATAGAATTTGCATAAACTTGGATACCATACCTTCAAAAAGTGTGCATCACTTTTGAAATGTTTACCCTCATACTGTGTGCATTATTTATGAAATATTATGTGGACCGGAAAGTAATATCGAATATGTGTCGCTAAAAAGTGATACACAAGGCGAATCGATTACACAAAATCACTAACTAATCTTGGTAAAAGTGAGAAATTACGGAGTATTTATTACAATTCCTATAAATGTCAGTTTCAGTATATATCAATTTCATAAATATTGCACACCGAGTTGAAAACCAACAAATAGTTGAAGAGGATTTGAACCAAAAGAAAAT
Organism: Columbicola columbae; assembly: GCA_016920875.1. Lineage (NCBI taxonomy): Eukaryota > Metazoa > Arthropoda > Insecta > Psocodea > Philopteridae > Columbicola > Columbicola columbae. The sequence goes on along the minus strand of JADMLL010000009.1, from coordinate 6,645,519 downwards.
CTTTAAAAAAAGGTGTGCAATATTTATGAAAAGGATCCTTTGATTTCATTTTTTGGTGTTCTGTGTGTGATACATCTAATATACGTTAGGATAAAATTAATAAACCGGGCGATTCTATCTACAGTTCCCGGCGATTATTCATAATCACCAACTAAGTGACTGATATTTATAAGATTTGATAACTGAGTATTTATCAGATTTACCGGCTAGTTTGTAAAATCTCCAACTTGTAATAGGGAATTTAATAAAAGAATTTCTCAGATTAGGAGTTGAATATTGTCGCGGCCTGTCCCCTTTAGAAAACACCCGGTAAAAGTGATAAATATTCAGTAATTTGTCAAAATTTCCTAGTTGGCGATTATGAATAATAACCGGGGAATCATATATTCGACTGATTTATCACTTTTACCGTATAACATTTTTCACAACCCGCGGACAGAGCAGATATTTTTCCAACCACCTAATCTAATGAAATTGTAGTAAATTTGTAGTGCAAAATAAATCAATTCACTGTTCACGGTTCACTGGTTGCCTTGGTCTGGAGAGTGACCCAAGTCAGCATTCCAGCAAACTTTTATTAATGTCCCCATTGCGAGTCGGAGATTTTATAAACTACCCGGTAAATGTGATAAATACTCGGTTGATTTGTCACATTTACCAAGTTTAGTTGGTGATTATGAATAATCGCCGGGTATAATTTGCCTTATTTATCACTTTTACCGTAAACTATGGGGTGTAACGGACAGAACCAAAATTATTTTCCGGTTCGCCTAACAACTTGCTCGTAGTAGTAGGGGAGGAGGACAAATCAAGCGTGAACCGTCACAACAAATTTTTTCGTGACGGACAAACAGACAGACAGACAGACAAACGGTGTTTATGAAAGAGACAGAATTACAAGCTAATGAAATAATTAACAACAAAAGTTGTCTCTATGGAAATGTTATCGAAAGCAATTATTAAATATTTTGACGATCACGTGACAAGCCCTTTCACCGCCTACCATTAGAATCATTTGTCACAAGCTGTTTAACAAAGGGAAACGACGTCGTCTCATTTGATTGTGAATTCATTTTGAGGTTTGACAGATAATTATCTGAGGCTCTTGTTAAGTGAATCCTTACAAATGTCATCTTTTGTTACAATTAATCGCTTTAATCGTTTCTAAAT